>CM046871.1:10973092-11278092 GCA_025617745.1 Heliocidaris erythrogramma | reverse complement strand
TTATAACCTTATTGTTAAACTCAATTGCAAATAAAAAAATTGTAATTTTCTCACATTTTCTTTATGACATATTCAATTTACTTCAATCCTATCAATTATATTTAATTACAAATTTAAATTGTCCTCTATAGAAATTCGTTGGCATAGATTTGCCCGACTTTAGAGGGAAGACCTGTCTCATTGGTAGGCCATTATAGCGTACGATGGACCTTGGTATGGATGTACCCCCTACGCTCGATGGAAAGAGAGGGGCTATATGTGAGATTGTTACTTTGCTTCAACGGGAGCCCGGATAGCTCAGTTGGTAGAGCACTGGTCATGTAATCCAGGGTCCCGGGTTCGAATCCCGGTCGGGGCATTGTAATTTTCTCACATTTTCTTTATGACATATTCAATTTACTTCAATCCTATCAATTATGATATTTAATTAAAAAATTGTATATTCATAAGTTATTGTTTGTCAGAAAGTTTCAATATTCTCATGGTGTAAGTCTCAAAATTTCTTTCTGCTCATTAAATCTTTACATTGACAATGCACATTTTACCCTCTCCACAGATTACAGTGTCATCTGGTGGAATGTACACACAGAAGCTAGACTTGAACAACTTACAAAGTGAGAAAATGGGTGACTTTGATGGAACAATGTCGTATGCCCACCAAAAAGTAAGTACAGAATACAGACCTACGACATGAACATATTAATTGATATGGTGTTATTTAACAAACAGAAATGATGCTCATATAATGGCAAAGAGCTGTGTGAATGCAATATATACTTGTAATGGAACTGTATTACAACAAACTCCTTATCAGGGTACAAAAAACAACAATAGAGTGCAAAAATATAAAAAAGACCAGCAAAATTTTACAGTCTGTTATCACAATGTCTACTTCATGTGTATAATAACAACTTGCCTCATACTTTAGTAAATTACTGTGACATTATACAGCATAGGTACTCCACAAGGCAAAAGGAAAGTGGACAATTGCGTCTACCAAAATTCAGAACGACGCAAGGTCAATTTTCATTGTCTTTCATTGGTAGTGAATTTTGGAATAGATTACCTTTTAAAATCAGATTAACCAGGTCTAGAAGTAGGTTTCAGAATTCTGTTACGACACACTGAGTAAATCATAAATGAAAACGTTCATGCAAATAGTCTGTATATGTACAAGAAATGTATTTAGCATCATTACTTTCTTTTTTTTACCTCATTGTTAACTGTTATTATTTTCAATTTTGGTAATAATTGAACTTTACCAAAATACTTGTTTTTTCTGTTGTGGGTCAGGCTCGACTAGCACATGTGCTATTATCTGGCCCCTTTTACCAACCAATGCTTTTCTTCATATATATGTAAATGTCATTGTATAAAAAAAAATGTATGGTAATTAAATGTTGGTGGTGGTAATAAATCAAATAATTAATCAATCAATGTACCTTCTTGCTTTCTTTACAGTAGTCTGTCATTTTATGGTGAAACATGAAGGCATCTTCTGTTGTACTTTTTCATTAATAGTGTATAAATTGAACATCAACACTCCATTCCTAGGAAGAATGGGGCAGTTTGGTACAATTTGAACAAACGTAAAAAAAAGCGTAATATCATCAATCTTTGTTAGTGTTGGCATTCCTTAAACTTAATCACACTGTTTAAAAGAGAAAAACTTTTGACAGTAAAAGTGATATGTTTTGTTTTGAATAATTGTTAAGGAAAATACCCAAAGTAGATGTTATTTAAAATGAATGATAATAAAAATAAACCGTTCTTGTATTACTGTAAAAGTGGACATTTTCGCGCGATTAATTTTTTGCGCTCGGCTGTGTAAAGTGAATTTCACATGTTTTTAATTTCGTTGACGCGCTAGGCTCATGGGCAAAAGAATACATAAACAAAAATAGTTGCGTGTCTTTATTTTCGCGCACACTTCATGCTGCGCGAAATGCGTGAAAATTTCCACACCGCGAAATATTCTACGTTTACAGTAGTGCATATCACATTATGATATAACATCCCTATGCGCTTCCAATGGGTTTGGATATTATTTCGCGCGTTTTAGCTCCAGCTGCCGTAATCAGCGCACAGTGCATTTCAAGGAATAAATCCTGCCAGGTACCCATTTAACACCTGGGTGGAGAGTGGCAAACATGGATTAATTAATGTCTTGCCATAAGACGCTGGTGCTGGGCTGAGATAAATTGATCATTATGAATGAAAATCTTGTTTGATATATCTCATATTGTGATTTTCCTGTCATTGTCACATATAACTAACCTTATCTTTTCCTTCATTTCGGACACATTCTAAAATGACTCACAGCGACAGCAAGTTATCATGACAGAGCAGTGGGCCAAGAAATACCCAGAGATCAAATTCTTCACCATGCACCCAGGCTGGGCTGACACACCCGCTATACAGACATCCATGCCAAACTTCCATGCAAGGCTTGAGAATAAACTGAGGACCCCAGAGCAGGGAGCCGACACCGTCGTTTGGATGTGCTTGGCCAAGGCTCCATTGGATGGGGAGAGCGGAGGATTTTACCTTGGTAGGTTATTGAGGATATGAAAATTATTCTGTTGGAGTTAGATGATTGTATCTCTTTGTGATTTCATTTACTTTGGTCAGTTACATTGTAACTGGTAAGGCACTTAATAAGAAACAGCTATTATTATTATTATTATTATTACCCCGCCAAACGAAGTTTGAAGGGGGTATATAGGAATCAGTCGACGGTTGGGCGGTCGGTCGGTCCGTTGCAAATCTTGCGGATCGAACTACTTTCTCAGTTTTCGACCAAGACCAAGACCAAGTGCAAGACATATTTTTCGGATGAGTCGGAATCTGCGTTGCCATGGTAACGGCATATTTATGGCAGAAAATCAGGGAAAACCTTGCGGATCGAACTACTTCCTCAGTTTTTGACCGAAAGCTCATGAAATTTGGTACACACATTGGTCTTGGTGGGAAGATGTGCAAGACATATTTTTCGGATGAGTCGGAAGCTGCGTTGCCATGGAAACGGCATATCTATGGCAGTAAATCAGGGAAAAATCTTGCGGATCGAACTACTTCCTCAGTTTTCGACCAAAAGTCAAGAAATTTGGTACACACATTGGTCTTGGTGGGAAGATGTGCAAGACATATTTTTTGGATGTGTCGGAAGCTGCGTTGCCATGGAAACGGCATATATATGGCAGTAAATCAGGGGAAAATCTTGCGGATCGAACTACTTCCTCAGTTTTCGACCAAAAGACGAGAAAGGCTGTTGTCACGGAAAGGGAGTATTAATCATCATCTTCAGTGATATTTCTAGTTATTATTATTATTATTACTGAAATGCTAATTTCATGACAAATAGGTGTATCATTCTCTCATCTGTCCTTGTCTCTCCGTCTTTCTCTCTCTCTCCCATCTCCATCCCTTTCTTCCTCTCTTTCTCGCTGTCCCTCGTTCTCTCTCTTCCTTTTGTCTTTGTGTCTCTATAACATCCTTTCCCATTATTACATTATTTTTGCTAAGACTTGCCTGTTTACTTTGATGTGTGAGTGTGATAATGGATTCTTGTCCTCTCTCGCTCTCTCCATCAATCTCTCATTATATTTGGACTCTCCTGTATGTGTTAAATTGCATTTTTTTAATGCCAACTCCCTTGTGTGTTTGTGAAAGGCACATATTTTACTAGTCTACTCTCTTCCTCTTTGTCATAGACTTTTGAATCATTTCTTAATATTTGTTCTCAATTTATTTATCTGACATAGTGATATATCTCCTTTTTCATATATTTTTCCCTTTTCTTGTTTTCAGATCGCAAACCCCAGTCGAAACATCTGCCTCTTGCATCGACCAAATCTTCAGCCGCAGATGAGGAGAAACTCATGACAATTCTAGAAGACATGGCTGCAAAGTTCAGGAAAGAATAGTGTTTGTGGAATTGTAGAGATGTTGTAATCTGGTGGAGTAAACTCAATGGATCATGTGGTACAGGTCACTACCGGTCTTTGGCAGGGCATTGATATACGATTGCTTCTCTCGACCCAGGTAAATGGGTACCTGGTAGGAAGCGATTCCTTGAATATTTGAGTGCTTTAAATGAACCAGGGTGAATGAAAATTACAAAACTCAACTGAAAAATTGCCCATTTGTACACGAAAATAGTGATTATATATTTTACACTGCGTTACCAATTTAGAGAATGGCACAACGCACTGCACTGGAAATAGACTCAAAATTTTCTGTGATTTTTTAAAATCTTTTTTGTTCATGTATGATGTGTAATTCATAGCATTCTGGATCAAAAAATAATTACAAAACATCCCTAAAAGTAGACACTGTAATGCTATGGGTTTAACCCTTTCAGGACAGAGATTATTTAAGGGCTAAATTGATCACATTTTGTTCTTCAAATTGGCAACAATAATAGTTTTCTTTTAGTGCTACATGCTTCTAATAAGGTGTAGTGTCTTTGAAAACAATATACATGTACATGGTTAGACATTTTGTTGTTAAGTTGAAAAATTGCCAATTTTGATTAAAAAAACAATGATTTTGAACCTCTCAAAGTAGTGCCAATTTTAGGATTTTAAAGCCTATTCTCGTTTTTAAAATTCCTGGCATCAAAGCAATATGGTCAAGCAACAAAACTGGGACATAATGTGTGCAGAAATTTTTGCTCTTTCTACTCATCATCAGGTATATTTTTAGAGCTCTGAATCAAAACTTACTGAGCCAAACCACAAAATGTGGTCAGTTGTCTCGAAAGGGTTAATCAGGAATTTAGTGAAGTCAGTGTGATTCTATCCAGATTATTTTGGAAGTGATACGAGACATTGTTTGTTATGTGATATTCTGTATCGAACAGAAGGATTATTTGTATTAATGGACTTCAGGTATTTTAATGCAAGATGACAGGCGATACACCACTATGCTTCGTCTAAGCTTACAATTTTCTCAGCATGATCGCCCTTGATGAGGAATGACGAAAATGATCAGTAATTCAGATTTTACAGGACATTACAGTATAGGCGAGGACAGGCTGCTTCCATATAAATACATGTATATAGCTAGATCGAGACAGCAAACAGCATACATGTCTACACTGACTTTTATACCATCAACAATGATTAGTTTGATGGTGATTAGTTTGATTATGCAAATTTTGTCCATTCTCTGAACCTCTTATTCATCACCTGTGGGCAATGGCACAGATGACACATGCTGGTTTACGCGATCGCTGAATAGAATCTGCAGACTTTCAAAATGGAAGGTTACTGAAGAGGATCGAAATCTACATTCTCCACGCCTCTCATTCTTGCCCCTTGGACAACGTGCACAAAAGTAATGTTTGCCAGTATGTCTGATTTCTGAAAGATAATATTCCAGTTTTTGAAGTATGAGGCGACTGAAGAAAGTGTTTTTATTTGCATTTGTCATACCTCTTTATTCTGTCTTTCTATAAGTGCACAAAAGCTATAGTTTACTGGTATGCATGATAGTTATAGACATGTTCTGTCACATTTTTACTGCCCCAAGGCCCTTATTCAATTCAGTACTTCAGTGCGAAATATAAGTATTTTACTTAGTTTTTCCGCTGACATAAAATACTTAAGCAACGTTGGTATTCATTTGAATCTATTTTATTCTATAAAGTATAAGAAGCTCACTAGCAAACTAAGCCAATTACTTGATTGACAGGTATGTTGCTTTCATACATACGCGGAGCATAATTTAGCTGCGCACAAGCAAATTACAGCTGCGCGCATGTAATGTGACACATTTATTGCGCATTATTTTGGACTGGCTGTGTGACATCACAATGGCTATCAGTAAGTATTTTGCCTCAAAGTAGGCTTGCTAAACTAAAGTACTTAGATTTGATCTGAATACTGGTGAAGCCAGTTTCCTTAGCCAAACCAAAATGCTTAGTAATTTACTTACTTAATGCGCATTTTAAACTGAATACTGGCCCAGATCCGTAGAAATGCACAAAATATTGTTGTGAATGTGTGAGAAGTAAATAACCTGGTAGGCTGTTACGATATGATGGCATCAAGACTGATCAGTGAAGGAAAATAATGTCTTTTGTACATATATGTGCCATGTAAACTAACTTTTTGCTGTTATGCTCATTTGATCATGACCATTATGGAGTGTTACTTTCTTGAAAACTGTATTAAAATCTGATGATGCTATTTTTGTTTGGGTAGGCAGATCAGAAAAAGAAAGGATAAGGTAAAGCTGGTAAATCATTTCATTTCTGTACACTATGCATTTCAGTTCTGTGAACCCAATTATTGTCTGCTTTAATAGGATTGTTTTCATGTTTTAGAACCTGAAGGCAGAAGGTGACAATTTTTACGTTCATGTCGTACAACATACTATGATCATGTATTGATGATGCCTTTCTTTGAGTATTCCATTATTTAAAAAAAAAAGGATTTATTGGGTCCTATTGCTTGAATGATTTTAATTAGCACCTTAGGGCAGCTGGGCTAAAGCCACCTAGGTAATAGTAGTACTTTGTAGGCGCCATGAGCATCCCCTTGGATGGATATGTGCGCAATATAAATGTAGCTAGTAGTAGTAGTAGTAGTATTAGTATGAACTACCGTACCTTAAAGGGATTTGGTAACTTTGTGGAGGCTTGATTTAATAAATTGTTGCAGTTTTATATCTGTCTTGTATAATGATGTTCAAAAGGATAAATAAATAGCCAAGTATAGAAAGGTTTTCAAATATATAATGCTATTATGAAGATATCTACGATTGAATACTCCCATTTACATGTACGAATGCGTATGGCCATACGCTTTAGTCTAACACTGAGTCTATGGGGGAAAATGAGTCTGGCATTTCTGGTCACGTGCATATGTTTACTTTTGTGAGGGATATGATTATTTTCAATTGCTTTTTTACCCCTGGGCTTCATTTTTTAACACCATATTACATACACTGATAGCATGTAAGGCCAGGCAGCTCTACAAAGTATTACTTGACTATTCAACAACAATTTATTTTTCAATGGCAAATTAGAAAAATTGAAATTATTTATATATTGTTTGTGTATGATTTTCTTGGATGCTATTGCAAATACTAGGGAAAAATATAGCTGCCATATATAGCAGCCAAATAGTAGCATTTGAATTTCTATTTTCTAAATGCTGCACAGAGATTAAATTTCTATAGTTCATTCGTAATGACAAGTGCTATATTTTGTCTTATTCTATATTTGTATAGTACACGTACATCGCTTTAAACATTAGCATTATTAAAGCATTATGGAAATGTTGCTATTATTATTATCATTACATGTGGTAAATGGCATCTTAGTAATCACCAAGTAGATACAAGTAAATCAGTAATTGCTATTTATTTATTAGCCTTCAAAAGGTGTGCTGTTTATTATGTACTACATGTACAGTGGAAATTCATTATAAAGAGCTCGAATATAACAAGATTCCTGATAAAACGAGGTAATTTTGATAGTCCCAGGTCTCTGTGTTCCAGGTCTCTGTGTTCTTTGGGGGTTTTTACCCTGACATACAGAGATTTCTGCTCTAACAAGGTAATTTTCATCGTCCCAAGGTCCTTGTTATAGTTTAGTTTCCACTGCAGAATCCATATTAAAAAAAATTATAGCCAATGCATTGGTATATACTAAATTAACTTTTTGGACGGAGTTAAATTCCTTCAGCTAGTATTGTTCGATTACTATGAATAATTCCTATTTTCTTAGGAGACAATGACAATGAAATACTTGGTAAACTATACACACATTTTTTTTTTCCTGCAACCATATTTGATTTCTCCAACTCCCAGTCACCATCACTTCAATGTTTCCAACTCTCTGTATGACGTTCATGTTCTTTGATCAGGTTGTTTTGATAAGATGATTTGCAATTGTATTTGTACTTTCAGGATGATCACGTTCTTTCAGATAATCATGTCACAGTTTTTGTCTTATTTTTAACATATGTTATGGAAAATGTTACAGAAAATTTGTTATACCGTATTCTTGATGGATATAATCCCATCTGTAGTAATACATGTAAATATGATTCCTATATTCATGCAGCTTCTTTGAAAGAGAATGGTACTATTTCATATATAATATATGCATGCCATGTAATTTATGTAATGAAATAAAACATGGGAAATAAAGTTTTATATGATTGACTAGAGACATATTATGCAAGCCATAGATATCTCTTTTTTTGTGTGTGTGTATACAATCATGAATTTGTCCGATGAGCCAGAGGGCGCTATTGCTCTGTTTTAGGATACGAGTTAACGCTCTTCTGGCTTTCAGCAGATGAATCGCCCATGACTTTTTAGACTGTCACTTCTATTCTACAATTCTGTGATTTTTAAAAGAATACAAGAAGAAAAATAAATTTAGTAAAGAATATCTGTGACTTAAAAATTAATCTAAGTAATTTTGTTGTTGAATATCTGATAAAAATGTATACAAAAATGACAGGTTCTCAGTGGAACTAAATAATATTTGAAATTTGTTGCCCCCAATACAAGCCCTCCCCGCCCCACAAAAATACAAATAACATCAAATGCATAATGATGATTATCAAACGTGTAAAAAGCTTAAGGAACACAAAAACAATGTCAAGCAATCAAACGCTTTAGGATATACGTTTATTCAATCTAATCATATTTACAAATAATGTATCTTACATGAACAACTCAAAACAAAACAAAGAAAAAATACCTTTGGTTTTGAACTGGGTAAGCAAAATTTTTCCCACTAAATAATGCAGTGAATCATTGCTGAAAAGTTTCAAGTTATTCTTCTTAACTAATGATAAAGGTTACCTGGTTGACAAACTAAGATGTGTAGCATTTTAGGTTTTTAAAATAAAATGAGGCACAAGGCAAATAAAAACCTGTTAAATTCTTCATCACTTGAAGGGAATAATCAAAGGGCTCAAGAAGTCTAAGGAAAATCATGTTTCATTTCATGTTTCATTTCATATATCTCAACAAAGGCAAGAATGCAACACCAGGGCCCTGTTTCATGAAACTTGTCATCAATGACAAGTGGCAATAACTGTTATAAGCTACTGCAATCCTTGCATCTGATTGGCCAAGAGCAAATTTGTCGGTGATTTTCACCGATAAGACACTTGATGCATACCTGCCAACATTTGGAACTTGGAAATCAGGACACCTTGGCCGTGGGTCCAGGGGGCTTGGTACACTATATGGTGCCGCTATCGGTGCCGCTATCGCTAGCGCTGCGGCAGCTCGCAGCATGGTCAGTCAATACAATGAACACGCATGCAAGGAAGTGGTGTACGTACGCCCTTGGGCGACTAATATGATTCCGCCCTCTTTCGATCTTTTTTTATTCTCCAGACAGGGTCTGTGGCAATTTTTACAGTTTTTTTTTTTTCAGGTGAAATTTCAAAAATCGGGATGTCCTGAATTTTGGCCGTTTTGAAAGTTGAAAATCGGGACAATCCTGATAAAATCTGGACGGTTGGCAGGGTTGTTGATGGAAAAGACCCCCAGAGATCTGCAATTTCAAAGACATCATTAACAAAATATCATTTATTTTTGTTTTATTGGGTAGGAAATTCTTTCCGAGTAAAATGACACCAATATCATCAATTTTGGTTAAGGCGTTTTGATTCTTAGGCAACTTTTGTGAGGCAATGTCTTTTTCAAATTTTGCTATCTTTGCAACCATAGTCATGCTTGAGGCAATGTACACATGACAGCTTCCCATAGAATCTCCATTTTATTCAATTTGTCTTCATTTTCAAAGCCAGAGCAGTCGTGCGTTTGTCAACATACAGTTCTCGCTGTTTCAAAACATCTTACCCAAAAGTGATGATCTTGGTGTCATTTTACTCGGAAAGAATTTTCTACCCAATTAAACAAAAACTAATGATAATCTGTCAATGGTATCATTTAAATTGCAGATCCCAGTTGTTGCATTCTTCCTGGGCTGATACACTGAACAGAGACTGGCTTTGTCAGGTTCTTGTGGTAACACATCACACATTACATGATAACCATGAGGATTACTTTCACTCATCTCTACAAAAACAGTCCATTTCTCAAGATTTATCCAAGATTGATTTCATGTACCGGTATTCCATGTAAACTAACATGAGCTAATGTCTCTATAGCTCTTAAAAACATTAATGAATGACCCCCCCCTTATTATTATTAAGTAGTCTAACAAAAAACAATCCAGGTTTTGAGATAGGTCTACATCCCCTGTTGATTTCAGGTATGTCTCTGCTCACACTCAGAAAGGTCAGGTTGTCTGATGCGTGACTCCATGTCGGGATTCTTCGCAAACGTCTTCAGTAGATCCATGACACCATGGTCGTATTCCTTGGGCGTGGGTTTGTGTTCTATGGGATAGCAAATTGTAGGAATATGAACAGAAGTTATTTTCATTGCTAGCCAATATTAGACCCTTTATTACAGGTATTATACTTCTAAGGTGGAATTGAGACAGAGATCAATAACAGAAATAACTAAAAGAACAAACTTTTTTTTCACTGGAAACTATAATGATTGAAGAAAATTGAAATACTGCAGACTGATATGATAATGAAGTTGATATGATTTTTCAACATGTGCTCCAGCAACAACTGCTCTGTGGTGAATTTACGAAAGTAAGTCACTATATCAACCCATATTTTTAGTTTTAGTTTTTGTTTTTCAATTGTTGTCTATATAATTTTCACAATATTTTTAGGAAACTATGCTTGTAAAAAGGCCCATGGGGTTTATTTATGTAGTTCCCGATTTCATTTTCTAATTTTGTTTATGACTTATTTTGTATTTGTTTTGAATGTACTTTTTAATTCAAGTTTAGTGAGTCAATTGTGACACAGTGGCGGACAGCTTTCCCCTTTTGTCGTACACGTAAATATCATTAATTTGCAGTTTTCTCCTAAGCGCCTTTTCCCTCAAGGCAGTACTCAAAATATACTGTTTATAGCATATTTTTATAGGTCCTCATTATAGAAAAAGATCCTACTGAGTAAAACATTTGGGCATCAATGACATTTCAGTAATTTTGTGTGTTGGAGCAAATGGGGGAGTTGTCTGCCACTACATCGCAGTAACAAATTTCATATGTATAGTGATTACAATTTTTCAAATTCATAACTTGTCTTATTGCTTGTCTGATTTCGTTCAAACTTTCACCAATCTGCTCCTTGGATTTTTCCTCCTTTTATCACAACTTGCCATTACGATTGTATTTCCCTTCACTATCTTAAAAATGTAATAAAACATCTTTTTCTTCATGCAAAATTTCCACACTTTTATCAATCTGTTACAAATCTTTTTAAATACCATGAAAATGTACTGGTTGCCATTTTAAAGAGCACCCAAATCCTTATGACATGTGACTTACCTACGACCCAGTAGAAAAGGTCCCAGTCATTTCCTGGCTTATTAATCAGGTTATCATACTGATCAAGTTGCTCTTCATCAAAACCCTCCAAATATCGACCAGCAAAGGTGCTGTAAAAAGGAGTGGTTGAAAGATGAAAGATACTTTTATTTCATTTATTATAAAATATAAAAACTACACATAACATTACATATATGAATTATGGAAATTAAAAAGTAAGTATAGAACAGATAACAAGGAGAGAGAGAAAGAGAGGGAGGGGGCAGAGGAATAGGCATCTAAACTGGGTACTGATGTAGCAGACACTACAAAATAGGTCTTGCAGGCTTGAAATCTGGAGATGCACTGAAGTATATTTTAATATAAACTCAAAATGGCTGACAAGTACATAAACAAAAATAACCAATCAGAAGTCTACAAGAAGTACCAATAAGAAAAGATAGAATGGGTCATGTGATAATTAAGTCAGGGTTGGATGGTCAGTGAGTCATAGTCATAGCAGATGGTATGGCAGGCAAGGTTCAATGGGCCTGGGAGAGAACAAAAGATTTAAGGTGAATAGGGGTGACAAGAAAGGAATGTAGTTAAAGTGGAACAATGTCCTCAAGAAAACAGGTGGAAGGTTGAATAGAGAGAAAATGTAAATAAGAGGGTGAAGTGATCATGGAAACAAATTCATACGTCATAATAATGCTACCTTACATAATATTCCATCCTATCAGAAAAATGTCCTCATTTTTCAAATAAGTGCAATAATTTGTAAATTCACATTCAATAAATGTTTAAATACTGTACTTGACTAAAAAAAAAAAAAAAAAAATTTTTACGAAGTTTCGAGGGGAAAGAAATTCCACACAGTTCTAAGTAAATTACATAAATTTTATCACGAAACATGTATAAATCTACAAATCTACAAACTTCCTTTTCTAACTATAATCGTTTTCCCTCAAAGGATTTTTTTTTTTAACATTAATTAAGCCATATGCACAAAATGTACAATTGCAATCAAAATATATCTACAGGCAAAGCATTTCAAATAATTTACTATACATCAAAGCATAAGTTTGAAATGAATTATAGAATTAAATGGCTTCAAATGCAATTAGTATTCCATGTACCTACATGTATCTTTCAATGAATTCATCGGACTAAAACATAGGTATAGAGTAAATTAATTAATTGATGCATGTTGGACTCTATATACATGTATATCTTAATTCCATAAAGAATCATAATTCATCATAATTATAAAACAAATCTGTCTACTTAACAGATACATAAAAAGTTTTTTTTTTTAATTTACAGACAAGTTTTTCTGTTCACTTATTGTTTTCTTTGACAACTAATTAACAAGTCCAGCGTCTTGTGGTACATGTAGATGTGACAAATTTGAATTAATGTACTTTTAACATTGTCCTATAAAAACTATGAAAACAAACGGAAATCTATATGCATATTAAATGGCAAAAAAAAAAAATATCACTGAATGATGCCAAACATAATTATGAACTTTAATGTACTACTTTATATCTCAGAACAAGAATGTATTTTTAACATTTTCCAGTAGCTCTTGAGATAAAAAAAAAACTTAGGGCGTACTCAATCTACCAAATTAAGTCATTGGTCTACGACAGAAAATCAATATATAATTTCTTCTATTAAATGCGGTTTGGCACTCTTCCATCAAAAAAAAAAAAAATATCAAAATGTTACATAACAAAGCATTTCATATCGAAATATTATAGTAAACCATTTATACATTTATGCTGTTACATCAAATAGTAAAATACATAAAATACAATTTGCTTCTTGAAATCAAATCTTGAAAAATCATCTCTCAAAGTCAAATATACTACCAAACAAAGTTTCTATATAACTTTCTATAACTATGAATGATCAAAGCAAATCTGCATTAAAATTTTACATGTTCTTTTCTTCTTTTTGTATATAGCCATGAATCAAACTGAGTACTAAACTGTTATTTTTTTTTTTTTTCACAATTTATATGCAACAAATGACAAATTGATACACTTCAATACGTTCACTGAAATTTCATACAGAAAAAGAAATTGTAAAGTTATCATATAACACATGTACTAAATTTATGTCAGAATAAATTAAGAAGTTTGTTAACTTGAATTGTTCAAATTTATACTTTTTATTTCCATTTCCTTTATCTTTAGAAAATCATCTTTTTTGTAGATTTTCTTTAGTGAATGGAATATTACTTTTATTTGTTGTTGTTGATGAAAATACAATCAAATATTGCAGAGAAGCTAAATTTGAAACATAAAATTGTCTTTGACGTTATAAAATATACTTTTCTATAATTTTACAGTTTGTAATCTTGCAATGTGGATGGTAACTTTATCCGGCGTCCATATCTAGAGTGAGCTTCTTGAGTATTTTGGCGTACTTCAGTTCTTGGTAATTGTTCATTGTCATTTGCTTGTTTATCTTCTTGTTGTTGTTGTTGACCACTGGTCCTGGTAGACGTGGTACGTAAAGGTTGCTCTGATCTCGACGAGGGTTGACGGTCTGGAGGGTCAGCTGGTGACGATGACCCAAGTTGATCTGATGATGATGACCGGAGTTGATAGTGTGGTCTGAGTTGGATTTGGTCTGTTTTTGATGGCCTGAGATGGTGTTGCGGCCTAGACTGAGATTGGCCAGATGGCGATGATGGCCCAAGTTGTGGTTGGTTTGCCAATGATGACGGCCCAGAATGTGTTTGGTCAGCCAGCGGTGATGATGATGGCCTAAGGTGTGGTTGGTAAGGTGATGACGGCCCGAGTTGAGTTTGGTCAGCAGACGATGACCCATAGGAATGACTGGTTGGCTGCTGCTGGGGTGGAACCGATTCGTCTGACCGTGGCTGGTGGTCAGAGTTTGTCGGCTGCCGGGAACCAGGGGATTGGTTTGGATTTTGTTGCTGAACAGACAAACCTGGCCTTGACTGTTGGTCATGGTTTGACTGCCCGTGATGAAGGAAGTGGTCTGGTGGTCTAGGTGACCACATGATGAAGGCAGATTTATGATCTGGCTGGTTTGAGTGGATCTTACTCCTGGTCCCTTCTGTTGATTGGGGTGCCGGTGGACCTGGTCTTGGAGGTTTTCTCATCCATCCTGGTAGAGTTTCAGATGTAGAGGGTGGGGAAGGAGGTAATGGTGTCTCCAAAGAGGATGTAGCTCGATATCTTTTCAGGCGATTGTGATGAACACGTCGCTTGGTCCTTTCATCATGGGTGTCTACGATGTCATAATTTAGTCCATCATTCGACGAGGAAGTGACAGTGAAGGGACCTTTCCAGTTAGGTTCAAGTTTGCTCCTGCTGGTGGTTGGGTCGTGTAACCAGACTAGGTCACCTGTGTCGTACTTGGCTGTACGGCTTCTTGAGTCGTAATGTAGCTTTTGTTGTTGTTGCTGTTGTTGAGTTTTCTGTCTGGTGTACTCCCATGCTTTCTTCAGTCGGTGTGACAGGTTCGAGACGTATTCAAGTACCGAGGTTCCAGATGAAGGAGGAGGAGCTGAACATGTGATGCCAGCTGGGATGCGGGCTTCTCTGCCATGCATTACCAGGTAGGGTGTCAGTCCCGTTGTAGATTGATTGATTGATTAAAATTTAACGACACTATCAACACAATATGTCATATAAGTGTCTAAACATTAATGTATAAAGTTTCTTAAAGTACAATATTTGTTTAGTGTGTATGTATGTGATCAGTAGGTTTAATTACGAAGTATATTGGGTAAAAATAAGCTTAACTACTTTTCCGGGAAAAATTCCCTACTCTTTTCGAACAGAGAAGCAGGTTCTTTAACGTGCAAGTGGTGTGACTCTCCTTTACACGGGACCGACGGCTTAAAGTCTCCTCCGAAAGACTAAAAAATTGAATAAAATTGCCTAAAGGCATAGCTGTGGGAAAAAGTTCCTAATCTAGAATCTAATAGGTTGATTTCTTTAAGAAAATCTATGATGCATAATCGTGGAATTTCGCTAAACAAGGTATTCAGATCAGGGACATTATAAAAATTGTTACGGATGTGAGCAAATTCAATGCATTCAATAAGAATATGTTTAACTGTAAGTGTACAGTCACATGATATACAATATGGTGAGTCCTCTGCTGCAAGCAAATATGCATGAGTTAAGTGAGAGTGACCAATTCGAATACGGGTCAGCACAATATCTTCCCGCCGTTTGGTTAGCGTGATTGTATTATGATGTCCGATTATTGGTTGATGTTGGTAGAGTTTATTGCCAACAGTCCCGTTGTAGAATGGGTGCTTGTATTGTATGCTAGCTGAAGTTGGTTAACGTGAGTATTCCATTCTCCTCCCTGATCAGAGATATACTTCGCTAGTTGATCTTTGATGGTGCGATTGCATCGTTCCACTATACCAGCTCCTTGGGGGTGATACGCAGTCGAGCGAGATTTCTTGATGCCCAATTTGGTGCATAACTCTTGAACTAATCTCGATTCGAATTGTCTGCCTTGATCAGTATGCAAAGTCTCTGGTACACCATGCTCTTTCACATACTCCTCGAACAGGTGCTTGGCAATGGTTGGAGCTGTCTGATCTTTCATGGGATAAATGTTTACATATTTGCTAAAATGGTCGGTCACGACCAACATATAGCGGAAGCCTGTTCTTGTGATAGGAAGTTCAGCAATATCAGCGAAGACTATCTCCAGAGGGCGTGAAGTAGAAATTGGATGTAACGGGGCTTGGTGTCGAGGATTGGGTAGACGGAACGACTCACAGGCTGTGCATGTGTTGCAAAAATTGGTAATCTCCTTGTTCATGAAAGGCCAGTAGCACATTGATTCTGCTCTCTGTAGAGTTCGGTGTGCACTGAAATGTCCGGATGATGGATCACCGTGTAATTCCTTGAGTACTCTTGGGACAAGTGAGCTTGGTACCACGAGCTGGAGTATGGGGTTGCCTAACTTGTCTTTCTTCCTGTACAGGATGCCATTGTAGAGGACAAGTCTCGGGTAATCCCATAGAAAGCGTTTGATCCGAAGGTTGTGCTTACGGATCTGTCGTTTGCCTAGTCGTTCACCATTGCTGATGTATTCGATTACCGTCCTGATGTCGTCATCGAGTTGCTGCTCATGTTGGACATCTACATCACTGTCGAGAATTATGCCATGATAGGGCTGGTGAGATTGTGATTCCAGTTGTGTTGAGGGTTGGGTAGAGGAGTCATTGACTGCAGGTTTACTTGATGCTCGTGATGACTTCTGTGAACGAGTTTCCACTGCATTGCACTTAGCTTGGGTGATGAATGACTCCCGTGTTTCACTCTTGGATGTTGAGGTGACTTGGTTCTCTTCACATCGTCTGGATAGTGCATCTGCATTCTTGAGTGATTGACCATTCTTGTGAGTTAGGCTGAATCTGTAAGAATTGAGTTCTACTACCCATCGTGTTCTCCTTCCAGTTGCATCATCTTGGATTGGGAACTTCTGGAGAGCTAGGAGAGGTTTGTGGTCAGTCACAATGGTGAAGTGTTGATATCGGAGAAAGTGACGAAAATGGCGAACTGAGAAGATGATGGCACAGAACTCTCTATCATATGTAGACCATTTCTTTTGGGTTGAGTTGAGAGTCTGGCTGAAGTAGGAGATAACCCTTTCCTTGCCATTCTGGATCTGTGAGAGGATTGCCCCGATAGCAGCAAGGGATGCGTCTGTTGACAGGATGAACTCCTTATCGAAATCTGGGTAGGCGAGTAGAGGTGGGTTGGTCAGTGCCTCTTTCAGGTGTTGGAAGGCGGACTCGCACTCTGCTGTCCAGATGAACTGTTGACCTTTATGTGTTAGGGTCGTTAGAGGGGATGCAACCTTGGAAAAGCTGGGTATGAACCGTCGGTAGAACGATGCCAGGCCTAAGAAGGATCGTACATGCGTTGGAGTTCTTGGCTGAGGCCAGGATTTGACCTTCTCTACGTTGTTTGGGTCTGGTCTTACTCCATTGGTGTTGATTACATAACCCAGGTAGGTAACTTCTTTCCTGAACAAGCTGCACTTTGAGGGTTTGAGTTTAAGTCCAGCGTCTTGGAAGCGTTGGAATACTTCTTGGAGGTTTTTGAGATGATCATCGAAGTCTTTGCCCATGACTATACAGTCATCAAGGTATACCAGGCATCTAGACCAGTGAAGGCCGTGGAGAACGACTTCCATCATACGTTGGAATGTCATAGGAGCGTTTACAAGTCCAAACGGCATGACGGTAAATTGGTATAGTCCTGTGCCTGTAGTGAAAGCAGTCTTCTCCTTGTCTTGAGGATGAAGCTTAACCTGCCAGTATCCACTGGACAAGTCCATGACACTGAAATATGTTGATGAAGAAAGGGAATCAATTGAGTCGTCTTGTCGTGGAATAGGGTGAGAATCCCTGACAGTCACTGCGTTCAGTTTCCTGTAGTCCACGCAAAATCGAAAGGTGTTATCTTTCCTTTTCACCATGACAATCGGGCTTGCCCAAGGGCTGTAGCTTTCTTCAATGATGCCCCTTTCTAGAAGATCGTCTACTTGCTTCTGAATTTCCACTCTCATTGCTGGGGAGGTTCTGTAAGCTCTTTGTCGTACTGGAATGTCTGTAGATGTGTTGATGTGGTGCTCAACAAAATCAGTCTGACCAATATCATGAGGCGTTGCACTGAAAATGTCTTGGTAAGCTTTGATTAGTTGCTCGGCTTTCTCATACTCTTGTTTTGTGAGTTCAGAAGAAGGGAGAAGACCAGCAGCTAGAGACTTGTCTGATGTTTGTGTTTCTGTGTTGGCAGCTACACTGACGATCTCGTATTCTTCCTCGCTGTTCCCAGTCATTGAGAAGAAATGTCCAAGACAAGTTTCTGCAGGTAGATCCACTGCTTCATTGGAGGGGTTTATGAGGCGAACAAGAATGAGACCATCTTGAGGCTTGAATAAGGATCTGGCACCGATGACAGCGACGTGATCTTGGGTCATTGGATCAAAGTAGCCATTGTAGTCACTTGGTACGATGTCGAACTGTGGAGAAGACAATCTTCCTTGTACATGGGCTTCACACATGGGGGGAATATGAGAATGTCCCACCAGAGAAACTTTACACTTCAGCGGGGCTTGGATTTGTTGTCGGTCGAGGAAGGGAATGGTGGAGCCAGGCATGTTGAATGATGTTGGAGAAATAGTTGCCTTCTGTTTATCGATGAAGTCCCATCCTAGGATGATTGAGTGTGTGATGTTCCTTGCTACGATGAATTTGTGTTGCGTAGCCTTGTTTCCCAGGTGTATTGATGTTACCACTGTTCCAATGTTGTCTAGTGAGTTACCAGTGACGGAGGATGCCATGATTGTAAACTTCTCAAGTGGACTCCTTTGTGATGGAGGGATAGATGACAGAAAGTCGGCACTCAAGAGTGATATGTATGATCCGCTATCCACGAGGGCTAGTGCATACACACTGTCAATAACAATAGGGATGTAGGGCGATTTCTCTGGAGCAATGGAGTCTACATGCATTTGGTTTTGGGCCTTGGTGGGTGTAGTTGACGAATGGCCCGTCTCATCAACTAGTAGAAGTTTTCCGGCTGTTGATCGTCAAAACGTACTGCTTGACGATAGGGAGCTTGACTGCCAGGATTACCGGTAGCTTGGTAACCTGTCATGGATGGGCGAAACTGTTGATCCCGCCTTGATGTCCGATTGTAGCCCGATGACTGATGCGGTGAAGTTCCTGAATAGGCTTGGAAGTGGGGTGGATGTGGTTCTCGAACATTTCCCTGAATGTTCCATCGTGGGCTAGGAGATCTGTGTCGTGAGTACCGGGGACTTGGAGACCTGTATTGACGATGTTTGTCTGGATTGTGTGGAAAATAGTCCCTGGAGTGTGGACTTGGAGACCTGTGTCTATACTTTGGTTCCCAGGAGTGGTAAGCACGAGGGGTTGGCGATGGAGATCTGTGGTGTCTATACCTGTCACCGACTCTTGGTTCTGGGCTGCTATGTCGTTGTGGAGATCTGGTACTTGGTCTGGGACGAACTTTGGTCTTGGATTCAGTTTCTAGTTTCAAGCACATCCTTTCAAATTTCTGTTCTAATTCATTCAGTCTCTGTAGTACTAGCTGCATTTCTGACGACTGAGGGGTGGCGTCCTTAGTTTGGAGTTCCGTTGCCGCCACTTGCACACCAAAGTCTTGATGTGTTCGACTCGCTCTTTCAACTCGTAGTGCAATCTTCAAAGCCTCTTCAAAGTTGGAGCCTCCGAGTTCATGGATTTTGATTTGGAGGTTTTTATCTACTCCTGCAATGAATCGTCGGAATTTCTCTCCAGCTTTGGCTTGGTTGTCGTAGTTGGGGAATGCTTCTTCCACCATCGATGCTATGGCAGCAGCAAATACTTCAAGTGGTTCACCCAATCGGCGAGTGCGGGCCGTGATGCAGGACTTGAAAGTGTCAATGAATTGCGTGCGGCCAAAAACTTGGGAGAGTTTCTCCTTCACCACTGTAAAATCTTTCTTCTCAGTGGCAGTCATGCTTTCCCAGACGGTAAAAGCAGACCCTGCGAGTCTTGCTGGAAGGAGGGCGTGTAGATTGGTAGAGCTATCTGAAAATGCTTCTGCAGCCACTTCAAATCGTCTTATCCATTGATGAAAGTCTTTGCCATCTTCTCCATTAAATACTTCAGGCAGCTCAATACGATAGGATGTCATGCTGACTAATAATGGATGTGAAGTAGGTTGACAAACTATTCATAAAGCTTGGTAGGTGGAGTGCATGTGTTGAGCGGCAAAACTGGAAATGAGGGTGTATTCTGCAACTATTTATATTGCTAACTCAAATGATGTAGGGTGCAAGTTTGAAATTCAGAATGCCTTCACAAGATCCTATAGCTGTAGACTAGCTATAATCTGGCTGTAGACTGTGGCGAGTTACTAAAATTACAGGCTCTGCATAAAAGTGAAATATTCTCACTCACTGATAGAGAATAAATGTCTTCATTCACAAATTAAAGATGGAGGATGAAAACAAGGTTTGAGACACTTTCAGTTCAATCCTCAGCAATTCATGAAGGAGGGCGAATTCACAAAACACTCACTGTGACAATCTCAAGTAAAGATGGAGGGAGAGTACACAGTACATGAGTATGAAGAAGGGTGAATTCGTGCTATCAAACATTCACTTTCACAGTTAAAGATGAAGGGAGATTTTCACTTATAACTCACCACTCTGAAGAACACTCTGAAGAAATTCTACATGTAGGTTGCAATAACAGTTGAGTGCAGAAGGAACACCGCTGCCACCAGTTGTAGCAGACACTACAAAATAGGTCTTGCAGGCTTGAAATCTGGAGATGCACTGAAGTATATTTTAATATAAACTCAAAATGGCTGACAAGTACATAAACAAAAATAACCAATCAGAAGTCTACAAGAAGTACCAATAAGAAAAGATAGAATGGGTCATGTGATAATTAAGTCAGGGTTGGATGGTCAGTGAGTCATAGTCATAGCAGATGGTATGGCAGGCAAGGTTCAATGGGCCTGGGAGAGAACAAAAGATTTAAGGTGAATAGGGGTGACAAGAAAGGAATGTAGTTAAAGTGGAACAATGTCCTCAAGAAAACAGGTGGAAGGTTGAATAGAGAGAAAATGTAAATAAGAGGGTGAAGTGATCATGGAAACAAATTCATACGTCATAATAATGCTACCTTACAGGTACTGGCATTAAACAATTAGAAACAATAAAACAATATTGCAAAAACAATATTCCTGCAGTCAATTAATCAGGTACTTGTTATTGGTTGACCCAAGGTTCATACATTTTATATTCTAACTAAGCCCATATGGTAGGCTACTGGGGATTTTATAACACAGTCATGAAAATCTTTGTCCTTTTTAAACTTGATCATATAAATAATTGGAGCTGAAATATAATCAAGATGACACAAAAATATCTTTCATTTTCATTACAATCCAACAATATCTGTTAAGTCAACATGTCAACTGGAAACTTCTATTTGATACCCAAGGAATTAAGCCAAATGCATTTTACTTCAATTCATAATTTAGAAAACTACCTCAAGATAATTCCGTTTTCCAGCATGCCTCGTTTGCGGCTCTGATAAAGGAGTCTTGCTCTTTTCATATCAGTGGCTTCATTCTGTGGCTGCTTCCATTCTGGGATGGGAGGCTCACCTTTGGGAGGTTGATGTGATAAAAGGCAAGCACTTCCTCTTAACACCTGATAAGAAAAAAAAATAATGTACCGGTAATCACAATATTCAGACACTATAGATGGGTTTCATCAATTTCATGTAGTACTAGTACCAAAGATAAGAACGTGACCCAGTGTTCATCGTGTCAAAAGTTTTGGCCTAATCGTGGAATAAGTCTCCTCTCACTTGCGTGTTATGTCTATCGAGGTGAAATGATGTCACCATAGCGTTGCACGCAATAAACCGATACTGTGCGGAGTGAATGAGGGGTGACATATTTCACGTTAACGCTGCGTTAACGCTAAACTTTTCACACAATTCCAATTCCACTCAAACACAAAAAAGTTTCACTGAATTCGATCGCTCCATTTCTCAATCTCAGTCTAACACGCACAGAATCAGACATTCACATTTCTATGGAAGAATGAAATATTAATTTAAGTATTCTTAAATTTTCTTGGAAACAAAAAAAAACATGATTTCAAACACTCATTAGAACAGGGAGAGAACAAGAGAAGTGTCACAAAACTCACAAAAGTAATAATCTAATATTGAGAAACAATCAATGAACAGTCACCTCACATTTACAATTTAGACCAAGGATTTATAAAACAAAACAAAAACATGAAAAACAAACGAAAAACAAACACACAATTATGCATCACTTTCATCAACACTAGTACAAGCATCCAGCATTTTTATGCTTCTCAGGGACCATGCCTCCTTCAATTATCGTACTTAAATGTTTTTCTTGTGTTTGTATCTCATGTATGTAATAAATCAGAAAGAAAAGATAATGTATAACTATAAAGTTAAGTGGTTTTGAATTGAACATGAAACAATACAGCGCCTAAGTATAAAATATAATAACATCATTATGAGTACATGGGACCATTATAAATTGAACCAAGAGATAGCTTGATAATTTTGTGAAGAAAAAACTAAAAATGTGATTTAAAAATTTATAATTATGACATCTATAGTAAATTTGTTTATCAAGAGTATCAAATATTGATTACATACCCCAGTGTTAGTATTGAAATTGCCAAAAAGTCGACGAGAAGGTCGCAGCAGACGACTTACGTAAGAGGCCATTTTTCACTCAAATGCATTGTGGGCGAAAATCGTTGAATAATATTGTTTAAAATTGATATCAAAAATAATAAAATACTGTATAATAAAAGCTTGTTATGAATTACGAAAATATTTTAAAATCTAATATATTTTTATGTATAATGATGATTATAAAATATTATTATATTACTAACTAAAAATATATTTTTGGGGGGTAATGAAAAATAACATAGCAACAGCTGGACCGGTCGTGGCTAATTCTACATCAGTCCGGAACCTGAAGTTAGCCCAAGCGATCCTAGAGTCAATCTAGAAACGTTGCCAATTTGAAGGAGCCTAGAACTAATAATAGTGCGGTTATGCCAGTCGTACACGTACGTAACTATGACAGCGCTACCTTAATTCATTCAAGAGTGTCGTGTAACATGAATTACATCACTGGCGTACTGGTTGGGGGGGGGGGGGCTTGGGGCGCTGCAGCACCCCCCCCCCCCCCCAAGAAAGAACAAAAGAAAAAAGGGAATCAAATTACCTACCAAATATATAACAAAATTGCATTTTCATTTTAAAAAGGTATATTGGACCCTGTGTCCCTCTGACAGCCCCCTCAGTTCTTTTGGCTCATTACGCCAATGAATTACATAACACTAAGAAAGGCATAGGTAGGCTTCTTTTGGGAGGAGAGGGTGGGATGAAATACGGGTTCACATCCCGTGTGGATCGGGAATGAAATAACATTTTTATTCGAAACTAGGAATTGGTTTTAAAGTTGATGATCAAAATGGGTATAATTTATAATGGGTCCAGGCATGGAGAGTGCACTGGCATTATTGGGGAGGGGGGGGGGGGGGGTCTGGGTTTGAGGCAAACGTCCGAATTGGTAGATAAAATACAAATGAACAATGTCATCAATTCCGGGCTGAGGGTGTGGGGTCTTAGCTATCACTACCACCCCGCCCCCTCCACTCTCTCTCTCTCTTTCTTACTTCTGCTTTTCTGTTCCTTTTCTGTTTTTCACTACTAGAGTTACTAGTAGTTACGCCACTTGACAAAGTTCCAAAACAAATTATTCTAAGAGGTATACAGTCTGAATAAGACGAGAAAATGCACTGAGTTTCGTAAGTGGAAGCAGAGGGCAATTTGATATGACAATACTGTATAACCCGAAAGAATGTACTTGAAACAACTTTCCCCCTTGCTTTTGTAAAAGATTTTTCTTTTAATTGTTTATTACAGAAATGTTGAAATATAGGCCTACAGCAGTGTGGTTTAATTGTTTTGCGACTGCCAAATGAAAAGTATATGTAAGCCGTATCAGTATATCATTTTCAATGATCATTAGACAGTAAATGGCACAGGTAAGAATGTCATAAATTGTTGTTGTTGTTGTTGTTGTTGTTGTACTGTTATTACTACCTTTATTGATTAACACGATAAAAACTACTTTCAAAAAATAAACTCAAGACAATTTCAATAGCCCTGTCTGTCACCTTTAAGAAATGTGCGAACATTACAATCGCGTATTACATAATCCGAACATCATTTTTATGGGCACTGCAGTAGGCCTTGAAATTGCCCTTGAGTTTATTTTTCGAAAGTTGTTTTTATCGTGTTGACTGTAAATAATGGATATGTGTTATTAAAAAAAAAAAAAGAGATGTATAATTCAATTAATTTGCTAACTATTGATTTATGTAATCAATTTTACGGGGCTAACCTCGATTAGCATATGCTATTTGTTAGCTCCCTTTACCAAGACGTTATTGTGATTTTTACCAATTTAAGATGTATGTATCATTGTGATTTAGTAATGAACTCATTCATTCATTCATTCATTCATTCATTCAACTTGATTATTTTTCATGAAAAACAGAAATGATTAAGTTGTACATCAGTCAGGTACATGATGTACATCAGTCCAGCACATACTCGGTCCAATATATCCCGATGCGGGGCTATACTAATTCGGGAAAATGCAGAAAAAAGGACAATTATTACTTTGAATAATCATTTGAAAATATATGACACAGGTTAGAATGTCATTAATTTAAATAATCATTTGAAAGTAAATGCCACAGGTTAGAATGTCATAACTTTTTTATTTTTCGTGAAAAACAGAAATGATTAAGATGTACATCAGTCAGGTACATGTTGTACATCAGTCCAGCACATAGCATGGTATAACACATACTAGTTCGAATATATCTCGATTTGGCTATACTAATTCGGAAAAAATGCAGAAAAAAGACAATTATTACTTTGAATAATCATTTGAAAGTAAATGACACAGGTTAGAATGTCATAACTTTTTTATTTTTCGTGAAAAACAGAAATGATTAAGATGTACATCAGTCAGGTACATGTTGTACATCAGTCCAGCACATAGCATGGTATAACACATACTAGTTCGAATATATCTCGATTTGGCTATACTAATTCGGAAAAATGCAGAAAAAAAGACAATTATTACTTTGAATAATCATTTGAAAGTAAATGCCACAGGTTAGAATGTCATAACTTTTTTATTTTTCGTGAAAAACAGAAATGATTAAGATGTACATCAGTCAGGTACATGTTGTACATCAGTCCAGCACATACCATGGTATAACACATACTAGTTCGAATATATCTCGATTTGGCTATACTAATTCGGAAAAATGCAGAAAAGGGACAATTATTACTTTGAATAATCATTTGAAAATAAATGACACAGGTTAGAATGTCATTAATTTATTATTTTTCGAGAAAAACAGAAATGATTAAGATGTACATCAGTCAGGTACATGTTGTACATCAGTCCAGCACATAGCATGGTATAACACATACTAGTTCGAATATATCTCGATTTGGCTATACTAATTCGGAAAAATGCAGAAAAAAGACAATTATTACTTTGAATAATCATTTGAAAGTAAATGCCACAGGTTAGAATGTCATAACTTTTTTATTTTTCGTGAAAAACAGAAATGATTAAGATGTACATCAGTCAGGTACATGTTGTACATCAGTCCAGCACATAGCATGGTATAACACATACTAGTTCGAATATATCTCGATTTGGCTATACTAATTCGGAAAAAATGCAGAAAAAAGACAATTATTACTTTGAATAATCATTTGAAAATAAATGACGCAGGTTAGAATGTCATAACTTTTTTATTTTTCGTGAAAAACAGAAATGATTAAGATGTACATCAGTCAGGTACATGTTGTACATCAGTCCAGCACATAGCATGGTATAACACATACTAGTTCGAATATATCTCGATTTGGCTATACTAATTCGGAAAAAATGCAGAAAAAAAGACAATTATTACTTTGAATAATCATTTGAAAGTAAATGACACAGGTTAGAATGTCATAACTTTTTTATTTTTCGTGAAAAACAGAAATGATTAAGATGTACATCAGTCAGGTACATGTTGTACATCAGTCCAGCACATAGCATGGTATAACACATACTAGTTCGAATATATCTCGATTTGGCTATACTAATTCGGAAAAAATGCAGAAAAAAAGGACAATTATTACTTTGAATAATCATTTGAAAATAAATGACACAGGTTAGAATGTCATTAATTTATTATTTTTCGAGAAAAACAGAAATGATTAAGATGTACATCAGTCAGGTACATGTTGTACATCAGTCCAGCACATAGCATGGTATAACACATACTAGTTCGAATATATCTCGATTTGGCTATACTAATTCGGAAAAATGCAGAAAAAAGGACAATTATTACTTTGAATAATCATTTGAAAATAAATGACACAGGTTAGAATGTCATTAATTTATTATTTTTCGTGAAAAACAGAAATGATTAAGATGTACATCAGTCAGGTACATGTTGTACATCAGTCCAGCACATAGCATGGTATAACACATACTAGTTCGAATATATCTCGATTTGGCTATACTAATTCGGAAAAAATGCAGAAAAAGGACAATTATTACTTTGAATAATCATTTGAAAATAAATGACGCAGGTTAGAATGTCATAACTCTTTTATTTTTCGTGAAAAACAGAAATGATTGAGATGTACATCAGTCAGGTACATGTTGTACATCAGTCCAGCATATAGCATGGTATAACACATACTAGTTCGAATATATCTCGATTTGGCTATACTAATTCGGAAAAAATGCAGAAAAGGGACAATTATTACTTTGAATAATCATTTGAAAATAAATGACGCAGGTTAGAATGTCATAACTCTTTTATTTTTCGTGAAAAACAGAAATGATTAAGATGTACATCAGTCAGGTACATGTTGTACATCAGTCCAGCACATAGCATGGTATAACACATACTAGTTCGAATATATCTCGATTTGGCTATACTAATTCGGAAAAATGCAGAAAAAAGGACATTTATTACTTTGAATAATCATTTGAAAATAAATGACACAGGTTAGAATGTCATTAATTTATTATTTTTCGTGAAAAACAGAAATGATTAAGATGTACATCAGTCAGGTACATGTTGTACATCAGTCCAGCACATAGCATGGTATAACACATACTAGTTCGAATATATCTCGATTTGGCTATACTAATTCGGAAAAAATGCAGAAAAGGGACAATTATTACTTTGAATAATCATTTGAAAATAAATGACGCAGGTTAGAATGTCATAACTTTTTTATTTTTCGTGAAAAACAGAAATGATTAAGATGTACATCAGTCAGGTACATGTTGTACATCAGTCCAGCACATAGCATGGTATAACACATACTAGTTCGAATATATCTCGATTTGGCTATACTAATTCGGAAAAAATGCAGAAAAAAAGACAATTATTACTTTGAATAATCATTTGAAAGTAAATGACACAGGTTAGAATGTCATAACTTTTTTATTTTTCGTGAAAAACAGAAATGATTAAGATGTACATCAGTCAGGTACATGTTGTACATCAGTCCAGCACATAGCATGGTATAACACATACTAGTTCGAATATATCTCGATTTGGCTATACTAATTCGGAAAAATGCAGAAAAAAGGACAATTATTACTTTGAATAATCATTTGAAAATAAATGACACAGGTTAGAATGTCATTAATTTATTATTTTTCGTGAAAAATAGAAATGATTAAGATGTACATCAGTCAGGTACATGTTGTACATCAGTCCAGCACATAGCATGGTATAACACATACTAGTTCGAATATATCTCGATTTGGCTATACTAATTCGGAAAAAATGCAGAAAAGGGACAATTATTACTTTGAATAATCATTTGAAAATAAATGACGCAGGTTAGAATGTCATAACTTTTTTATTTTTCGTGAAAAACAGAAATGATTGAGATGTTCATCAGTCAGGTACATGTTGTACATCAGTCCAGCACATAGCATGGTATAACACATACTAGTTCGAATATATCTCGATTTGGCTATACTAATTCGGAAAAATGCAGAAAAAAAGACAATTATTACTTTGAATAATCATTTGAAAGTAAATGACACAGGTTAGAATGTCATAACTTTTTTATTTTTCGTGAAAAACAGAAATGATTAAGATGTACATCAGTCAGGTACATGTTGTACATCAGTCCAGCACATAGCATGGTATAACACATACTAGTTCGAATATATCTCGATTTGGCTATACTAATTCGGAAAAAATGCAGAAAAAAAGGACAATTATTACTTTGAATAATCATTTGAAAATAAATGACACAGGTTAGAATGTCATTAATTTATTATTTTTCGAGAAAAACAGAAATGATTAAGATGTACATCAGTCAGGTACATGTTGTACATCAGTCCAGCACATAGCATGGTATAACACATACTAGTTCGAATATATCTCGATTTGGCTATACTAATTCGGAAAAATGCAGAAAAAAGGACAATTATTACTTTGAATAATCATTTGAAAATAAATGACACAGGTTAGAATGTCATTAATTTATTATTTTTCGTGAAAAATAGAAATGATTAAGATGTACATCAGTCAGGTACATGTTGTACATCAGTCCAGCACATAGCATGGTATAACACATACTAGTTCGAATATATCTCGATTTGGCTATACTAATTCGGAAAAAATGCAGAAAAAAGACAATTATTACTTTGAATAATCATTTGAAAATAAATGACGCAGGTTAGAATGTCATAACTCTTTTATTTTTCGTGAAAAACAGAAATGATTGAGATGTACATCAGTCAGGTACATGTTGTACATCAGTCCAGCATATAGCATGGTATAACACATACTAGTTCGAATATATCTCGATTTGGCTATACTAATTCGGAAAAAATGCAGAAAAGGGACAATTATTACTTTGAATAATCATTTGAAAATAAATGACGCAGGTTAGAATGTCATAACTCTTTTATTTTTCGTGAAAAACAGAAATGATTGAGATGTACATCAGTCAGGTACATGTTGTACATCAGTCCAGCACATAGCATGGTATAACACATACTAGTTCGAATATATCTCGATTTGGCTATACTAATTCGGAAAAATGCAGAAAAAAGGACAATTATTACTTTGAATAATCATTTGAAAATAAATGACACAGGTTAGAATGTCATTAATTTATTATTTTTCGTGAAAAACAGAAATGATTAAGATGTACATCAGTCAGGTACATGTTGTACATCAGTCCAGCACATAGCATGGTATAACACATACTAGTTCGAATATATCTCGATTTGGCTATACTAATTCGGAAAAAATGCAGAAAAGGGACAATTATTACTTTGAATAATCATTTGAAAATAAATGACGCAGGTTAGAATGTCATAACTTTTTTATTTTTCGTGAAAAACAGAAATGATTAAGATGTACATCAGTCAGGTACATGTTGTACATCAGTCCAGCACATAGCATGGTATAACACATACTAGTTCGAATATATCTCGATTTGGCTATACTAATTCGGAAAAAATGCAGAAAAAAAGACAATTATTACTTTGAATAATCATTTGAAAGTAAATGACACAGGTTAGAATGTCATAACTTTTTTATTTTTCGTGAAAAACAGAAATGATTAAGATGTACATCAGTCAGGTACATGTTGTACATCAGTCCAGCACATAGCATGGTATAACACATACTAGTTCGAATATATCTCGATTTGGCTATACTAATTCGGAAAAAATGCAGAAAAAAAGGACAATTATTACTTTGAATAATCATTTGAAAATAAATGACACAGGTTAGAATGTCATTAATTTATTATTTTTCGAGAAAAACAGAAATGATTAAGATGTACATCAGTCAGGTACATGTTGTACATCAGTCCAGCACATAGCATGGTATAACACATACTAGTTCGAATATATCTCGATTTGGCTATACTAATTCGGAAAAATGCAGAAAAAAAGAAAATTATTACTTTGAATAATCATTTGAAAGTAAATGACACAGGTTAGAATGTCATAACTTTTTTTATTTTTCGTGAAAAACAGAAATGATTAAGATGTACATCAGTCAGGTACATGTTGTACATCAGTCCAGCACATAGCATGGTATAACACATACTAGTTCGAATATATCTCGATTTGGCTATACTAATTCGGAAAAATGCAGAAAAAAAGACAATTATTACTTTGAATAATCATTTGAAAGTAAATGACACAGGTTAGAATGTCATAACTTTTTTTATTTTTCGTGAAAAACAGAAATGATTAAGATGTACATCAGTCAACATATTCACGACAAATTGGGTTGGGACCTTCTTGATTGCCGCTATAACAAACACATGTGTACAATGATTTATAGGATTTTGCATAATTTCACCCCAAATTATATGTCTGACGATATCACAATAAGAACTTCCAATTACACACTCCGCTCTAATCAGAATTTATATCTCCCAAAGCCAAAGTCTAATCATTGTAAAAGAACTTTTTTCTACAGGGGAATTTCCATTTATAACCAACTACCCAATGAAATTCGAAGTGCAACATCTATTAGATCCTTTAAACTGCTATTGAATCAATATTATAAATGAGCATATAAGTGGGGGGGGGGGGGGGGGTTGTCTGGGTTCGGGTATAGTCATTTTCATTTTATTAATTTGTAACTTGGTTTGACTGTAGTTTGCAAATTTGATTGATTTGTGTTTTTTTATTATTTTGTTTCTCTCTTTTTTTTAATGTATTTTTTATTATATAATTGTGTTAGTAAACGAAGAAGCTTGACTGGGGAGGAATTTTTAATTTGTAAACAAATCTTTCGGCATATTACTCCCAGTGTTAAAGATCGTATGCTCAATCTATAATGAAAAATACAAGTCAGAAAAAATTGGAACCAGCGGGATTCGAACCTGTCATCTACTGCTTGCCGGGCAGCGACTTAACCACCAGGCTATTCTGGTTCACGGCCAAGTCACGACGAACTAGAATCAAATACCCAAGATCCTCTTCTTTCTGACTCATTAATATTCAAACGGTCCGCCGTGGAACAATGGTTAGTAAACGAAGAAGCTTGACTGGGGAGGAATTTTTAATTTGTAAACAAATCTTTCGGCATATTACTCCCAGTGTTAAAGATCGTATGCTCGATCTATAATGAAAAATACAAGTCAGAAAAATCGAGAAAAAGATCGAGCATACGATCTTTAACACTGGGAGTAATATGCCGAAAGATTTGTTTACAAATAATTGTGTTATGATATAATTTTTAATATATAATGCTATGTGGGACCCCAAGGAAGAACAGCGGCATTTTGTAAATACTGCTGAATTTGGGTCATCCTCCGTCTTTTAAGCTAATGTATACGTTGTATTTTATGAAATGTATGTGGTTTTATTAATACGGAAATAAATACAAACAAACAAACAAACAAGTCCAGTACATAGCACGGTATAACAGATACCAGCTCAAATATATCCCGATTTGGGTATTCTAATCATCAGAATACCAACATAATAATTGGTATTATTTGCAATAGTCATTTGAAAGTAAATGATAATAATAATAATAAATAGTTTCTTTTATAGCGCAATATCCAATCTTTATAAATTATCAAAATAAATTAATCAACTAATTAAAAGTCAACAAAGAAATATGACGCAAATGTAATGCAGTTAATTACAGTGTAAATATGTATATGTTTTAAGATGCTTCTTAAAGAATTCGACTCAATGCTATACAGCGTTATTCACATGGTAGCTTATTCTATGCAACTGGAACACTATTTATAGGGCCTAGTCAACTTACGTATTTGGCCCTTCATTTTCGGAATTTATTTTTCATTTTGCTATCAATTTCTGTCAAAGACTGAATGAGTTCAAAGAGTCATTCAAAATCGTCGCCCGCTCGTTGTAAGGTCTTGTCTGTGAGAAGAATTTCAATGACAATTTCTTGAAATCAACTTCGAAAAGATGGATTTGATGATAACATTTTGCAGCGGATCGCCAGGTCAGAATTTGAATGACATCTGACGAAAATGAATGGGGATATGTTACCTTTTGAATGACATTTTAATTATTAAACTATCTTGACATTTGGAAGATCATTGTTTATTCTTATCAGCCTATAGGACGAAATTGAAGCGCTCTATATGGTGCATTTTGATTTTTAAAAAGGGTTAGATTGGACAGGAAATGCTGACAATTCAAGGAGATTGCTTAAAAACGCCATACAAAGATAATGTGGGACGATAAGCAGTTATAAGCATGATAAACGCTCAAATGAAATCTGTTGTAATGGAGAAATATAGAAAAACATGCTTGAAAAGAGAGGGTGTATTTAATGTGTCTGTTCACTTCAAAATAGAGAATTTTCCCGCTCTCAAGTTGCATGGAGTATATTGTCTCCTGGTCTAGTCAGTCAGGCCCTTAAATATTTGATTATGGTCCTCTAACACAGTCTTTTTAACCGGAGTGCCGTGATAGTATTTTATATATAAAACACCGACTTCTTGGAAACTATAATAAAAAATACGATGCCCCCGATAACACTGGGGTATTTTGAAAATAAAATTTAGGAGATAATAAAGTGCGTTTTTCACTCGTTCGCTTTTCTCACTCACAAACCTTAGAAATGAGATAGATTCAGGCTTTGAGATCCAATAATATTTCCATAGGATTTGTTTATTGTAGTGTTGTGTATTTGAGTAAAGGCCTCGTTCACGGGGTAACAGGCCTCTAAAATAACTTCCATGAGTGAAACGATGGAGAACACTTTAAGAGAAAAATTCCACGATTATCTATTCCATATAGTCAGTATAGGATCCTCAAAGCCTGCTGTGTACAAGCCACGGTGTTGGGCATGATTGTGACAAACATGTGTTGGAGTATAAAATCGTGATAATTGTATATACCTGAGTGATGTGCAGTCACATAATTTTTGTTTCTTATCATATTGGAAAGTTATGACATGTAACTTTTTTCCATTTAATTCGAAGTAAACCCCCCGAAATATAGAAATGAACGTACATCGTTCGGACTCTCAAGAAATAACGGGGCATTATTCTGACAAGTATTTAGCATGTTTACCAGACCAATATAAAACATGTTAAGTGACAGTGTATTCTGAGTGGTGTATAATAAGGTATTTGTTAATGAGACATGTCGGAATTGTGATATTTGAAAGGTAATCAACTTTTCAGGCTAAAAACTTTAAACATATTTCACATATTTGATATTCATATACCTGCCAAATTGCTATACTAATGTTTAAAAATCAAAGTGCAATAATTACCTCATATATACACTGTCCTCCAAAAGTTCGAGTACACCTGTAATAAGAACTTATTTCTCACAATCACCCACAGTTTATTTATCATCAGATGTGTTGTATTGCAACAATTTGGTATCAAACTGAGGAGTAGACATCACCCTTCATGGTGACACCAGTTTAACATATGTGAAGGGGCAGTCATGCGTTAAAAAGGCAACCTATCCCCCAAAATACAATTTCCAGCAAAATGAGAAGGTCATTGGTATAGTCATGCAGAAAACTAGTATTTTCATCTCAGAAACACATCAACATTTTGGGAACACCACCATACTTCTCTTCTCCGTACTCCTTTTATGTTGCACCTCCATTCTTCCCCCTTTTCCCCTCTTTCCCCCTCTTTTTTTCTCTCTCACTTTCCTTTTTTCTTTTTTCCTCCAATCAGGCCCAGTGGTCTAGGAATGTTATCTTTTTTTTGTAGGTAGTTATTTTCTTTTTTATATATTTATTATGTAATATTATGTATTGTGTTACTAAGACACCCTCTCCTCAAGCTTTTGCTTTTAGAGGTGTGTCCTCCAACTTATGTATGTACCACATGAATGTGTATTTTGTCGTAATTTTTGTTAAAAATACATGTACATCATTTTGCTCATTTATTACTTTGTACACTAATATTGAAATATTGGAAATAAATGTATTGAAATTGAATTGAATTGAATTTTTGGTTTTTCATTTTTCATTGAAAGTCATATTCTTTGCATTTGTGTATACCCTTAAAGGAAACATTATGATTAAATGAATGGTATGTCATGAGATGTACATTTATTCATTTTCAGTTTTATTTTATCATGTTTCTGGCCATATACACTTCTCATCTAAGGACATGCCCCTGGCAGCGATCACAACACTGCATATCCTGGGCATCCGGCTGGTCAAGTTGTGGAGGTAATTATGGAGATAGTCACTGGAAATGACTTTCTATGCCTTCTGGATATGAAACAGTATTGTCGTTCATCAGGACAATGACCCCATTTACTAAAACTACCTGGAGAAAAAGAAAAAAGAAAAAGGGTCCTGAAAATCATGGATTGTCATCCCGATATATAGAGCTGTTGTGGGAAGTGCTGGACAGGAAGGTCTGATAAAAATGCTCAACAAGTGAGCTTCATCTTCTGAAGGCATTGGAATACATTTCCAGTGACTACCTCCACAAGTTTGTCTTCCTGCAGAAAAATGACCCCAAACATTCCTCAAGGCAATGTAAAACTACCTTTAAAAACAGAAGAGAAAGGGTCCTGAAAATCATGCTATATCGGAAGAGTTCTACGGGAAGGTCCGAGAAATATGCCCAACAAGTGAGCCTCATCTGTTGGAATTCCTTCAGAAGGCACGAAGAGACATTTCCAGCGACTTCCTCCCCCGGCTTCCTCCACAACTATACTTCCACAATTTGACCAGCTGGATGCCCAGGATGTGCCGTGATGTTCTCGCTACCAGGGGCGGGTTCTCTGATATACACTATGAACATGGCGAACAAAAAAGCGGACAAAATATACAGCTCCTCATTGTACCTTCCACAATTGCCCTGGTAGACAAAAGAACATCCCTTCATTGCTATTATCTAAAAATATGTAGAACAGGTGTCACATGCATATTCAGCTGTTCTACTTATTTCACATAATAGTAATGAAGGGATGTTCTTTTGTCTACCAGACCAATTGTGGAGGGTACAATGAGGAGCTGTATATTTTGTCCGCTCTCTTTGTCATCGTGTTCATAGTGATAAGAAGTCTTTATTATTCGAAACGAGATCAAATAAACCTTTGACAAATTATTACTTTTGCATCTCATGCAAGATATTATTAATTTAGCCATTATTCTCCTTGAAGAAATAAAACAAACGCAAAGAAAGGTATGATGTACATGCGATGTACCTGACTATGTACAACATACCTTACTAGTGATGTACATCTTAATAATTTCTTCTTGTTTTTCTTCAATGAAATCTAATCAAGTCATGACATTCCAAACTGCTTGATTTACTTTCAGATAATAACTTTCAAATAATGACGTTATTACATTTTGAAATCACTTACTTCCATATGAGGATTCAAAATAATGACGTGTCTAAGTTCTATTTGTTTTTCGTCTGTTTAGAAAAGCCTAATCGGGATACATTGGAGCTGGTATGTGTTATACCGTGCTATATGTACTGGACTGATGTACAACATGCACCTGACTGATGTACATCTTAATCTTTCTGTTTATCATAGAATATAATGAAGTTATGACATTCTAACCTGTGTCATTTACTTTCAAATGATTATTCAAAATGTTGACAAGATAGTCTGTTGGTATTCTATTGATTAGAATACCCAAATCGGGATTTTTTTTGAGCTGGTATGTGTTTCCCCATGCATGCTATGTACTGGACTGATGTACAACATGTACCTGACTGGTGTACATCTTAATAATTCTGTTTTCCACGAAAAATAAAAGAGTTATGACATTTTAACCCGTGTCATTTACTTAAATGATTATTCCAAATTTTGACAAGATATTATTATGTTGGTATTCTTCTGATTAGAATACCAACATCGGGATATAATTTGAGCTGGTATGTGTTATACCGTGCTATGTACTGGACTGATGTACAACATGTACCTTACTGATGTACATCTTCATAATTTCTGTATCGTAGAATATAATGAAGTTATGACATTCTAACCAGTGTCATTTACTTTCAAATGATTATTCAAAATGTTGACAAGATATTCTGTTGGTATTCTTCTGATTAGAATACCCCAATGGGGATATATTGGATCTGGTATGTGTTATACTGTGCAATGCACTGGACTGATGTACAACATGTACCTGACTGATGTACATCTTAATAATTTCTGTTTATCATAGAATATAATGAAGTTATGACATTCTAACCTGTGTCATTTGCTTTCAAATGATTATTCAAAATGTTGACAAGATATTCTGTTGGTATTCTACTGATTAGAATACCCAAATAGGGATATATTTGAGCTGGTATGTGTTATACCGTGCTATGTACTGGACTGATGTACAACATGTACCTGACTGATGTACATCTTAATAATTTCTGTTTATCATAGAATATAATGAAGTTATGACATTTTAACCCGTGTCATTTACTTTCACATGATTATTCCAAATGTTGACAAAATATTATTATGTTGGTATTCTTCTGATTAGAATACCAACATCGGGATATAATTTGAGCTGGTATGTGTTATACCGTGCTATGTACTGGACTGATGTACAACATGTACCTTACTGATGTACATCTTAATAATTTCTGTATCGTAGAATATAATGAAGTTATAAAATTCTAACCCGTGTCATTTACTTTCAAATGATTATTCACAATGTTGACAAGATATTATTATGTTGGTATTCTTATGATTAGAATACCCAAATCGGGATATATTTGAGCTGGTATCTGTTATACCGTGCTATGTACTGGACTGATGTACAACATGTACCTGACTGATGTACATCTTAATAATTTCTGTTTATCATAGAATATAATGAAGTTATGACATTCTAACCAGTGTCATTTACTTTCAAATGATTATTCAAAATGTTGACAAGATATTCTGTTGGTATTCTTCTGATTAGAATACCCAAATCGGGATATATTTGAGCTGGTACCTGACTGATGTACATCTTAACCATTTCAGTTTATCATGAGAAAATAATTAAGTTATGACATTCTACCTGTGTCATTTAATTTCAAATGATTATTCATTATTCAAAGTTTTGAAGAGATATTCTATTGGTATTCTTCTCATTGAAATATCACAATCGGGATATTATATTAGAGCTGGTATGTGTTCCGTGCGTTGTACTGGACCAATGTACAGCATGTACCTAACTGATGTATATCTTAATCATTTGTGTTTTTTTTTAATGAAAATAATGAAGGTAACATTATTCTAACCTGTGTCATTACTTTCAGATCCATTTTTAAAATGTTGAAAATATATTTTATTGGGGTTTTCGTCTGATTATTATAGCCAAATCAGGATATATTCGAGCTGGTATGGGTTATACTATGCTTATATACTTATATATTTATATGAAAATAATGAAGGTATGAAATTCTAATCTGTGTCACTTACTGCAAAAATGATGATAATATTGGCCAAATCGGGATATATTCCACGTGGTAATTAATGTACTATATACCCAATTGATATACAACATGAACATTTTGATTATATCTGTTTATCATAATTTTTGCTCTAAGTATGAATGTTAGTATTGTTCCTCTATTTACTCTCCATTATACAAGTTTGATTCTCCTCACATTGCTAAGATTGACTTCAGTCCTACATTAATACGGCTTATATGACACATACTTTTCGTTAATTGGCAGTCGCAAAACAAACCACATTTCTGTAGGTCTATATCTCAACATTTCTATTATAAACAATTAAAAATATCTTTTTGACAACAAAAAAAGGGGGAAAAGTTGTTTCAAAATGTACTTCCGAAGAGGTTCAAGTACATTCATTGGGGTTATAGAGTATTTTCATATCAAATTGCCCTTTTCCACTTACGAAACTGCATTTTCAAGTCTTATTCAGACCATACGTCTTAGAATAATTTGTTTTGGAACTTTGTCAAGTGGCGTAGCTACAAGGTGCCCCTCTCTAGTCATGAAAAACAGAAAAGGAACAGAAAAGCAAGAGAGAGAGAGAGAGAGAGAGAGAGAGAGACGGGGGTACGTGGTATGATAGGACCCCACACCCTCCACCTAATTGATGACATTGTTCATTTATCCACCAATTCGGACGTTTGCCTCAACCCCAGAACCCCCCCCCCCCCCCCCCCCCATAATGCCATTGCACTCTCCATGCCTGGACCCATTATAAATTATGCCCCTTTTGATCATTAACTTTAAAACCAACTCCTAGTTTCGATTAAAATGTTATTCATTCCCGATCCACACGGGACGCGTATTTCATCCCCACCCCTCCCCACAAAAGAAGCCTACCTATGCCCTTCTTAGTGCCATTTATGTAATTCAGTGGCGTAATGAGCCAAAAAAATTGAGGAGGCTGAGCAGAGGCATACAAGGTCCAATTTATGAATGCTTGCGATCGAGCAAAAAATCGACCTTTTTAAAATGAAAATGCAATTATATATCTGCTAGGTAATTTGATGCCCTCTTTTCTTTTGTTCTGGCGTGGATTTTTTTTTTTTTTTTTTTTTTGGGGGGGGGGGGGGGGTGGCACTACACTCTTGATGAATTAAAGGTATCGCAGTCAGTCATAGTTACGTACGTGTACGACTGGCACAACCGCACGATTATTACTTATAGGCTCCTCAAATTGGCAACGTGTCGAGATTGGCTCGAAGATCGCTTGGGCTAACTTCAGGTTCCGGACTGATGTAGAATTAGCCACGACCCAGCTGAAAACAATATTTTTTCGTCCAAGCGTCTTTTAGCAGGTAATTTGTTTTCACCAACGACAATTTTGTAGTGTACTTTTATGTTTCATATGCATTTTATAAGATATTGTGAGATTGTTTTTGTGGAATGGTTTAGTTTATCTGACCCTTTATAATGAATAAGACCAATAAAATCTGATTGTTTTTGACGTGTAGATATATTGGTTTAATTTGTTCCATCGTAGTCCCGCACGTTTATTTACGTGTGGGATTAATATTATATTAAGGTCGTGGAGAATTATAACTCGCAAAAGTCATAGCTACATTCCTATACTTCGTGTGTAGAATCTAGGCAGTCATACGGCTCAACTTTTTCAAACACCACTGCACAAAAGTCACCAACATTCACTCAAAATCGGCATTTAATTTACAAAAACCGACGCCAATAATATATCCAAGAAATACAATAAGTTCAACTCACCGATGTTGGAAAAGATGATTCCAAAAATGAAATCCGTAATTTACTGTCGATTCTCGCGAAACGAGCTATCGGAGTCATTGTGTACATTTCCTGGTCACTGCGGGCGCTGACATCTCCCCCAAAGAATTTTTTCGTTAAAAATTTGGTCCCTATGCCGTACACGGAAAAGTCCCGATTTTCTGTGTGCGTGATCGTAGAGAATGATGTGCGCTTGCGATCCCGAGTTTCTTTGTGGACAAAAATTTTATTGGCCGATTTTAGTCTAAGACATCGGCGGTATGTAAACAACACGCGATCGCGAAACAAATCGGCGGGGATTTCTTCGGTTTTGGGCATGATTTTGACTTTGGATTTTGCTGGAAATATGGAAAGTTCTTCCTAACAGCCATTTGATGCACACCACGAATAGTGGTCATATTGACCACTACGAATACAATATGCAAAAATAGTTCGTATTTTCTGTCGCGTGTAGTAAAGGTATGGGGGGGGGAAATAAGATAAATATTTTAAATACTTGCTTTCAAATCCAGGCCTTAAAAATCTCACTCCTACCTCAAATGGCCGTTAGGAAGAACTTTTGATATTTTCAGCAAAATCCAAAGTCAAAATCTTGTCCAAAACCGGAGAAATCCCCGCCGATTTGTTTCGCGATCGTGTGTTGTTTACATACTGCCGATGTCTTAGACTAAAATCGGCCAATAAAATTTTTGTCCACGAAGAAACTCGGGATCGCAAGCGCACATCGATCTTTACGATCGCGCACACAGAAAATCGGGACTTTTCCGTGTATGCCACAGGGATCGAATTTTTAAGGACAAAACGCTTTTGGGGAGATGTCAGCGCCCGCGGCGACCAGGAAATGTACACATTGACTCCGATAGCTCGTTTCGCGAGAATCAACAGTAAATTACGGATTTGATTTTTGGAAATATCTTTTCCAACATCGGTGAGTTGAATTTATTGTATTTCTTGGATATTTTGTTGTCGGTTTTTGTAAATTAAATGCCGATTTTGAGTGAATGTTTGTGACTTTTGTGCAGTGGTGTTTTAAAAAGTTGAGGTGTATGACTGCCTAAATTATACACACGAAGTATAGGAATGTAGCTATGAGTGATTTGATGTAGGAGTGAGATTTTTAAGGGCTGAATTTGAAAGCAAGGTATTTAAAATATTTATCTTATTTTTCCCCCATACCTTTAGTACGTGCGACAGAAAATACCAACTATTTTACAGTAATGTAGCCATGAGTGTCGCATACTAGCACACAGTTGCAGATCTCCGAAAATAGCGGAAGAAGGAGAAGAAGAAAAAGAAGAAGAAGAAGGAGGAGGAGGAAAGAAAAAAGAAAGAAGAAGGATGAGAGGAGGAGGAAGAGGAAACAGAAGGAGAAGAAAGCTTGGCCTTGGAATTGGAAGCTATTTTCTCTTTCTCATAGAACTCTCTGATTAATCTCTCTTTCTCATAGAACTCATAGAACATGCGATCTTAAGACTTACCTGTAATTATGATTAATCGGCACACAAATGAGAAGTAATGTGTGTACCGGTAGATCTACTTGAGTCTTCTGTGGCAATCAAGATATTGAAACAGAGATATTTGGGGGCTTTGACCTCTCTTTTTCACTATAACAATTTTTTGTGCAATAAAAAATGTCTAAGTTAAGTTAGGTTCAGTGTTCTGTGATGGAGTGGAGTTTGACTATTTTTGCAGCTATATTGATGCTCATTTTTCTCTCTGTCACTCCCTCTCTTTCTCCTTAATCTCTCTCTCTCTCTCTCTCTTTCTTTCTTTCTTTCCCTTTCCCTGTCTACTTTTCTCCCCTCACTTTTTTCCTCGCTCCCTAGATCTCTTTCTCTCTCTCTCTCTCTCTCTCTCTCTCTCATCAGTGTTCGAGCTCGGTCTCGAGCTCTCACTCTCTTCCATCTCGTATTTTGGTTGTGATCTTGCAGTTTTATATTTATATCCATACCTGGATGCATTCATGATGTGACTCGGAATCTTGCTATTCATATGTTATCCTGTCTTGTTATGTTGTGTGCTGAGAGCGGGAGGGCTTTTTTTATTATTGTGTTATCTCCCTTCTGACTCTTGGCGCACGATACCATGTTTTGTTTATGTTTCACATATTGCTTGTAACACCAATGGAAAAGAAATTTCTGTGTTATGTATGGACAATAAATCTTGAAACTTGAATCTTGAATTGGTGGGGGGGGAATGATCCATCTTTATCAAATTTGTTTCAATTCAAAAAGTTTTTCAATAGGGTTTTTTTTTCATTGACACACATACATCTATTCATGCTTGACAATGTAATGTTTTGGACCATTGCATGGATGAACATGCAAAGATTTATTTATACTCTAAAATGATGCTGTTTAGAGCAGGGTTATTTTTCATAATTTGGCTATGCTGTGGTATGATATTTATAATCATCATTTGTCGAGGAAGTCTGATAAAGTTTGCTGGAAGTTCATAACATTTCATTTTATTCATACCCCCATGTAAAATATTGTTCCCTTCTTGTTTTTTTCCATAAAACTTAGGTAATTATACAGCAGCATGGGCAAGAAAACCAAGAAAGAAACAGAGGCTCCGCCAAAGGATGTGGTAAGTAAAAACATTCAAAATATCAATACTTTAAAAAATGTACAGTTTACTTTAATTTCAACAATTTAACCTTGAGACATGAAGCAGTACCAAACTTGTGGAAACTAAACAGGCATGTTTCTTTTTTGTCTGTTTTCTCTCTCTCTCTCTCTCTCCATATGTGTCTCTTTCATTTTTTCTCTTACTCTCTCTCTTTCTCTGTCTCTCTCTCTCTCTCTCTCTCTTTTCTTCCTTTCCTGGGAGAAGTGTACTAATTTACTTTACTTTTATTACATAAGAAATCAAGCTTGAACTAACTTTTATTTGAAGATAAAAGCAGTGTTTAGTAGATATTTGTATAACTTGTCATTTCATCTGTTTTCTATAGTTTGATACATTGGCAGTGGAAAGCAAGAAAGCTGCGACAGTTGTTCTTATGTTAGAGAGTCCAGAAGAGGAGATACTCATTAAGGGCTGTGAAGCGCTCTACAAATTTGCTGAAAAATGTAAGAACTAATCAGATATAAAAGCATGTAACCATTTTAACTTATCAAATGTCCTGGTAAATTGTAAATTTAGGCATTAATCTTGTGTAATATTTGTTGAGGGGGTCAGTGAAATATAAAAATAACGCACACTTTCATGAAAAATGAGTTGTATTCACAATCATGATCCTAACCAACTTCTCTACAAGTCATAAACTTTCATATACTAATTCAAATGATAAGTTGGTCAAATGGTCAAAGAACATCCGCAGCTTATTCTCCTCCATGGACTTGTGTTATAATTTAGACGTATGGTAAGGGTAAAAGTTATGTAGAAATACCAATTGTTGCAAAAGGCATGTGTTATGAAAAGCATTGTTGTTGTTATGATCATCATCATTACTAACATAACTGTTATCATCGTCGTGGTCTAGTGGATACGTCAACCGGACTGTGGATCACATGGTTCGCGGTTCGAATCCTGACGCGGCGCTAATGTCCTTTGGCAAGACATTCATCTACATTTGCCACTCTCCACCCAGGTGAAGTAAATGGGTACCCGGTAGGAAGAAATTCCTTGAATGACTTAGCGCCTATCATGGCGGCTCGGCTAAAGCCGGGGTAATAATGTGATACTTTGTATTAAGCGAAGTAGAGTATATTTTATTATTATATTATTATTATCGCAGGTGATGAGAACAGAGGTATGCTTCTAGAGCTTGGAGCAGGTGAACATCTCCTGAAGCTGATTACATCAGAAGAGAAAACCATCCGAAGAAATGCCATCATGACACTTGGGGTCATGTCAGCTCACAGTACGTACCGTGATTCTTGTTATTTTAAACTAGTTACAGTGGAAAACACTCTGTCCATTTGATAGGACGTTAAATGGACGCCCCGTGTAAAGGAGAGTCACCACCTTTGCATGTTACTAACCCACTGCACTATTTGATGAAAAGTAGGGGGGAAACCCCAGTGAAGTAGTACACCTGCACATCCCAATCAGTTATATTGGGAGGAGAGACCAGACGGTTACAGTGATTCAGTTCGCTTTTCCCCTCCCGGGCACAGGTGACGCCAAATACTTAATAATGATAATAATTCATAATAGTAAGAAATTTCTATTTGATCGTTCTTTTTCTGTTACTTTTCTTACAGGTGAAGTCCGAAGACTGCTTAGAAAAAGTGACTGCACCCCAAATCTCATCAAATTACTAGCACCAGAAGGTAACATCATTTGATCTAACAAGAAAATTGTATTTTTTGTTAAATGATTTTTAACTGCTTTAGATAGATGTAGTTTTTAAATACATTAATATTGTCAGAGAAGAGATGTAATTTTTTCTTGTGGGGTAAAATCAATTTATCATGAATGGTTTATGAAATAATGTATTCAGTAAATAGTGCCTTTACTGGGAGTTCTGGGGTGAGAACTTGTAATGATGCAAATCGCTCTTTTTTGAAGTATAAATACTTTAATCAACTAAACTATCAGAGCAGTTGCCCCAGATTATTGTACAAAAAGAAATATATGGCAATATTTAAGTATTAACCAAATTGATTAAAGTATTAAATGGTATAAATGATCATAATCTGGATTTAAATAAATTACCTAAATCTTGTGTGGTTACAGAGGACACATTGGTCCATGAATTCTCCAGTCTGTGCCTGGCCAACATGGCTAACGAGTACTCTAGTAAGGTCCAAATCATGGAACTAGGAGGTCTGGACCCACTAATAACACTGCTCTCTGACCCTGACCCTGATGTTACCAAGAACTCAGTGGAAGCGGTTTCTCTCCTGCTACAGGACTATCAAAGCAGGGCGGCCATAAGGTAAGTTTGGCGTTGAAGAGAGACATACTGAAGCTTTTCGTCTTGCACTCATCGGAGTAGACCACAAGAATGAACAGAAACCGAAATCGAACAATATACAGTCAAACCTGTCTATAGCGGCCACCGAAGGGAAACGGAAACAGTGGCCGCTATAGACAGGTGGCCGCTATAGACAGGTCGGCGGCCATTTTAATTTTTTTGCACATACACTGTTACACGCAACAAAGTTAGTGTACATGCATCCATATATATCACTTAGGAAAACAAGATATAGATCAACAGATTTGACGTATAACATGTCATATATATAAATGCAAAAATAATATGCTTTGTTGTCAATAAATGAGAAAAACAATAGATATACGAGCAATCTGTGTAAAATGAATTTTCCCTCAAATTACCACGTACATGTACGTACCACCCGCGGTAGACATGGTACTTTTCTTGATTTTTATAGTCTAAAAACGATGTCTAATCATGCTTTTGCTTCCTGTCAAAAAATTACAATAATAAGTTTATCTTTTGAATAAAATCGTGCAATCAATTTTCATTCAATAAATATTTGCCTTTTGAATGGTTTAAAAGAAGTTTTAACTGTTTTTGAGAACAGGCGATAGAAGGTGCTCGCTTGCATTCGTCGAAAGTGCGAACGTCGACAATGGCCTGGATCGCCGGTGGACGATCCGAGTCGAGTTTTCACGCCGTTTTTCAGCAGGACAATCTCTCGTACATGAAATCGTTATTATTGATCTTTAAAAAAAATAATACTTGGGTAGTATTTTATTATTTTCACTTTCTAAAAAAAAATCACTCCTTTATTATTTTTTTCAAAAGTTTTAACGCTTTAAATTCTTTTTTTTATAAATCTTTTAAAAATAAAAATTATATTGAAGTGTACGAGCCTGCGCTATTGCGCAATGGCGATCAATATAGCTTAGGAGAACAATACAACTAAAGTGCAGGGGATTGCAGCTGGATGGTGCGAAGATTACGTAAACGAACAATACTAGTGCTTAATTCTTACTAAATAGACTTTTAATCTCTAATTAGTCGGCAATGTGGTGAAACTATTAGATCTTCATGGCCATTGTAGAATCTATTCACGACGTTTGAGTGAGAGTGTGACTGAGCTAGGACTCGGTAAACACATCGCGCCTATGGCAAAAACTTTTGTGCATGAAGCTACGGCTCGACTTGATAATAGTGGCCGCTATACGCGGTCAGATATTGTCCGAGGGATACATAATGGGTGGCCGCTGGCCGCGTTAGGCAGGTGACCGCTATATGCAGGGTCTACAACACAGTAATTTCCTGCGGGGGATTTTTTGGTGGCCGCTATAAGCAGGTGGCCGCTATAGACAGGTGGCCGCTAAGACAGGTTTGACTGTACCGGAAACTAAAGGAACAAAGCGCGCGAAATATTAGACAGATTTTGATTGGCTGCCTGAACATAACAGGAATTCTTGCGGTATACTCTGATGAGTGCAAGACGAAAAGCTTCAGTATGTCTCTCTTCAATGCCATTTTCCGATTCTGTAGTACTAAGGTAAGATTGGTTCCACAAGGCAAATAAGCCAGTTCGTGATTAGTATGTACATGCTACAAATGTTCCTGTAATGACCCCAATTTGTTTTGGTGAACGCACTACCTGTCTAATTTTTATGCCTCCGCCCACCGAAGGTGGGTGCCGGAGGCATTATGTTTTCGGGTTGTCCGTCCGTCCGTGCGTCCGTGCGTCCGTCCGTGCGTCCGTCCGTGCGTCCGTCCGTGCGTCCGTCCGTCCCACTTCTCGTTACCGCGATATCTGAAGAATCATTTGAGGTAGGAACCTCAAACTTGGTACTAGTATGTATCCCCATACGAAGATGAACTGATTAGATTTTGGGGTAAGTAGGTCAAAGGTCAGAGGTCACAGAGGTCAATTTACATGAAATTACATAAGAATTCTTGGTTTTTAGCACCGTTACCACGATATCTCAAGAACTATCTGAGGTGAGAACTTCAAACTTGGTACCAGTATGTATCCCCATAGAAAGATGAACTGATTAGATTTTGGGGTAAGTAGGTCAAAGGTCAGAGGTCACAGAGGTCAATTTACATGAAATTACATAAGAATTCTTGGTTTTTAGCACAGTTACCACGATATCTCAAGAACTATCTGAGGTGAGAACTTCAAACTTGGTACTAGTATGTATCCCCATAGAAAGAGGAAGTGATTAGATTTTGGGGTAGGTAGGTCAAAGTTCAAAGGTCACAGAGGTCAATTTACATGAAATTACATGGAATTAGTGGTTTTTACCACCGTTACCGCGATATCTCAAGAACTATCTGAGGTGAGAACTTCAAACTTGGTACCAGTATGCATACCCATAGAAAGATGAACTGATTAGATTTTGGGGTAAGGAGATCAAAGGTCAGAGGTCACAGAGGTCAATTTACATGAAATTACATAAACATTATTTGGTTTTTAGCACCGTTACCACGATATCTCAAGAACTGTTTGAGGTAAGAACTTCAAACTTGGTACCAGTATGCATACCCATAGAAAGATGAACTGATTAGATTTTGGGGTAAGTAGGTCAAAGGTCAGAGGTCACAGAGGTCAATTTACATAAAATTACATGAAATTACTGGTTTTTAGCCTTGTTATCAAATATTTCTAGTTTTATATGAAAATGAAATGAAATAAATTTTTCTGTCTCCTGTGCATTTTAAGTGAAAATATTTGTCATTTTGTTGGACCAATCCTTTTTAGAGTGTACGTGTATGCCATACATTTCCAATCTGGTGATGGCGGAGGCATAAATTCCGACCGCGCGCGGTCGAATATTCATCTAGTTATTTTTTATTTTATTTATTTAATTTCCAGGGACATATAATAACATGACAACAATTTTCAAACAAAAATAACAACGTAAGTGTGACAGAAACAACAACCAATGCCTGGGATTACCTATAAGAAATGATAAATTCTGTTTAAAGGCTCTCCTCATTGGTTGTTGTAATACAAACTAATACAAATACACGCTCGCATCATGGTGCGTACATTGTGGTGCGTAAAATATGACAGCGTATAAAGGTCAGTTGTACTCATTACAGATAACCTTTATCTGCACATGTGCAAATTGTAATTACGAACTGGCTTATTAATGGAATAAATCACTGTTCACCTTCGGCTCCTCCATACTTTACTCTTCTTTTCGCTTAGTCTTTCAATTAATACTGTAAGCGAACAGTTATATGAGGTACATACCTTCTGTACAGTCTCCGACAATAGAATAATTTCATGTCTGTATCATTCATTTTGTGAAAACATTGTAAAATGTGAAATGTGAAATATGAAAATAAACTGAAACTGAAACTTTCCTTACATCATACGTTTCAATTTTGCTAGGGTTTGAAAATGAATAAATCACATCCAGTAAATATGAGTACTTTGAACAGAACAGGTTGTCCTCTTTAGCAAAGTAAACATTGTACACTAGCATGCAATCTATCAAGACAATATTGTCTGATGTAATGTTTAAGACTGAATTTCAGTAGAAAATAAGCCATGTCCAGTGCATTTACTTATCTTTCTTTCAGAAGTTTTTCAGAAGTTTCAGTGTTTGAAGTTTTTTTACTGAATGAGGTGGTCAGTATTGTATTATATTGTATTTATTTTCCGTCAATCAAAACAACAAGTAATAATACATTCATAATCATGAAAGCAAATTGATTAAAAAGAAGACGGAGGGATGGCCCTGCTCAGCGTTGTTGCCATAACTATGCTGTTTTACAGAGGGGTCCCTGTAGACATAGAAAACATGTAAATATATATTGACTAAAAGAGTTAACAATTTACAGTAATTAAAGAAACGAATAGGAGTAAAAACAGGAAAAAACAGAGGGGTCCCTATAGACATAGAAAACATGTAAATATATATTGACTAAAAGAGTTAACAATTTACAGTAATTAAAGAAACGAATAGGAGTAAAAACAGGAAAAAACAGAGAAAATATTTACAATATATACAAGAGAGAAAGCTTAAAATATAGCATACATTTAAATAAGATACCTGAGCAGCTACAAAAAGTCTGGAATAATATTTGTTAAGTCCTTTGTGAATGTGTTTACACTTTGTAATAATTTAGTAGTATGTGGAAGAGCATTAGCAGTGGTTCGCAAAGCTCAGTATATGAGAGGTTTGACCTTTATTTCTTCTTTTCTGTCTTACTTTCTATTCCACTCTATTCTCCTTCAGAGATGCCCGTGGTCTGGAACCTCTTCTAGAGCTCCTTAAGTCAGACTACCCAGTGGTCCAGGAGCTAGCCTTACAGAGCCTGACCTTGTCTACTCAAGATGCAGAGAACAGGGAGGCACTCCGGGAACTTGAGGGATTAGAGAGGCTTGTTGACTTTGTAGGCACAAAGGTAAGACTGAATAAGAAGTAAGTTCTTTATTGCCATTAAAGTTTTTATATATTGTATATTTTTTTAAATATAAAATGATGCAAATAAAGTCTAGGTAATGTATTCTGATATGTCATCTTATGTTTTCGTTAAAGGTATGTATATTGTCATAGCAAATAGAGCCAATTGAAATAGTGCAGAGCAATCATACAGTATTATTGGTGCTTATGGATCTCTTTCTCGCTCTCAACTGTAGGCATAAGCAGCCAGTCATGAGCATACATTAATCAGTGACTTTCAAGTAGAAAAGAGAAGTTATGAACTCTCAAAATAATACTCGTTAAGTCGTATAATTCATTTATTCCATGTTCAGGAATTTGAAGACCTTCATGTTCATGCGCTGAATGTTCTCTCAAACTGTCTGGAAGACATAGAGAGTATGGAACTGATCCAAACGACCGGTGGTCTTCAGAAGCTCTTAGCCTTCGCTGCAGAGTCAGAGAAACCAGAGGTCCAGGAGAATGCTTCTAAGGCCATAGCCAGAGCTGCAAGGAATCGTAAGGACCTATTCTTTTAAAACATTGAAAAAATTGTTTCTCTCAGTATAATAATTATAATGGCCACTTATATAGTGCTCATATCCATCTCTCAGTGACGCTCATGGCGCTGAGACATTATTACCCCGGTTATAGCCGAGCCGCCAAAGTAACTAGCGCTCAAGCTTATCAGGTACCCATTTACACATGGGTGGAGAGTGGAAAATGTAGATTAGTGTCTTGCCAAAATACGTTAGTGCCGTGGTGGGATTCAAACCCCGTACCTTGTGCTCTGCAGTCCGGTGACTTATCCACTAGACCACAACACAGTACTTTTAAATGCAGTCTGATAATGCAGTCATTTTTCATTCCTTGATGTCATGTAAGAAGTAGAACTCCAAGGATAGGGATAGGTAATCAATCTAACAAAAAATGCAATTCAATTTAGGTAGCATTTAGGATGATGATTTATTTTGCAAAAGAAGCAAAGAAGGCCTGAAATTTGTAGCGACTTAAAATAATTTTATAGCAATAAGCCAGTTTGTAATTACAATTTGCACATGTGCAGATGAATGTCATTTGTAGCGAGCACAACTGACCTTTATATGTTGTCATTTTGTTCGCACCACAATGTTTTTATATGTTAAACAAATAGCGTGTCCACTAAAGCAGATGCGCTTACGATGTGGGGTCATATCAGGGTCATCTGTAACCATTAACTAATGTAATTACAAACTGGCTTATTTACATACTTTCAAACAGGGTAGTTCTATACTGACCTTGGACAATTTGTGAAACTCAAAGACACTTTTTTTTAATTGTCAAATGAACACTATACTTATATGTTACATATATATCGAACACATAGATCAAATATCGTGGTAGTCTAAGGTTTGAATGAGCAGCAAATAAAGAGCTAATGATAATCCTATGATGGCTTTTTCTCATTCTCATTTTCTTGTTTTCTCATTTTAGCTGAGAATTGTAAGATCTTCCATGAGCAAGAGGGAGAGAAGACGCTGGTTTGTCTCCTGGAGGTCGATAGCGGACCAGTCCAGGCAGCCACAGCACAGGCCCTCGCGATCATGGCTGAAAGCGTCCTCTGCAGACAAACGATTGCTGAATATGGTAGGTTAACCAACTAAGATTTGATTTAGAGTAGTTGTAAAGTTGTAATGCTGTGAATAAAAAGAAGTTTGTAACTGACACTGTAACTGGCAAATGAATGTAGAGAGAGAGAGAGAGAGATAGACTAGTATCACATCAGTGGGCTTGTATTTGGCAAGACATTAATCTACATTTGCCACTCTCCACCCAGGTGTAGTAAATGGGTACCTGGTAGGAATTTATTCCTTGAATGCTTTCAGCGCTTTATAGGGCAGCTGGGCTAAAGCCAGGGTAATAATACTACTTCGGCGCTTAAAAACATTGTATTAAGCACAATATAAAATTTATGTATTATTATTTGTTATATATTTGTGTACATGTATATACTTAATAGAAATATCAATTAACCCGTTGACTACTGAATTTTCTCATTCCTATAGGTTTAATACAAGAACCATCCGGTTCCCGTACGCAATAGGTTAAGGGAGTCTTGGTAATAGGGAATACTAAGAAGCAGAATACGAACTTAGAAAATAAGATAAGACAGAGAGAAAAGAGAAAGATTAGTAATTAAGAACTTCTAGAATCCCGGTTCGGTTTTACCTGTATATGATCATTAGTGAGTTTTAGTTTGTGTGGAACTGGTACATTCAGGTATTTTGTTCACTGTGCTTTTTAAGAAAAAGCTTCATAAGCCAAGCAATTCTACCTCAATATATTTCTTCAATTTAGATGTGTATTTAAATGTTCAAGTTGTGCGTGGCACATTTATATGAGAAATGTTTTGACACGAATGCATTTCTCAATTTTATCCATGCAGATGGCATTGCCCCTCTTGTCAAACTGCTCAGCAGCGAAAATGGAGATGTCGCTGAGAATAGCTCCCTCGCTTTGGCCAATCTCACATCAGGTACCGCACAAAATTGCGTCGAGCTTGCCGAACGTAACGGCATTGAGCCTCTGATTGGTCTCTTGAACTCGTCAAGAGAGGGCGCCCAAGCCAACGCAGCCCAGGTTCTGACTAACATGGCGACCGACGAGATCTTGAGAGCAGACATCCAGAGTCGCGGGATTGTCGGAGCTCTGCTGACACCCCTTCATTCCAGGTGAGGAAGACAGTGAAAAACTTACTCAAGAGCTGAGAGCTCTCCTCATCCTGGAGAACTCAAAAACTGTAGAATTGCAAAAGAAAACAAAAATAAAAGATTCAAGAGCCATAAATACTGGAGTAAAAAATTTCACATAAAATGAATATTTTTCCATAAGAAGCTCATTACACACATGAAATTTGAAAGAAATTTTTATGTGTCATTGTGCCAAAATATGGAATTACATGAATATCAAAGCATTAGACAAGACTATTAATAGTGTCCGTTGTCAAAATATATTAGATCAGAATGTAGAGTGTTTTCCTTATGTATATGTATTTATGTTGATGAAAAAAAAAAATCTTTTCTATTTTTTTTAAAAATCTTCATCCTATCCAGTAATGCTATTGTCCAAACCAAAGCAGCGATGTCCTTAGCTGCCTTCGTCTGTGATACTGAATCAAGGAACCAGGTATATAGAATCAGATTAGAATAACATATAGTGTGAGTCAATAAAAAGCAAACCCATGTTCAATCCCCAATATCTTCAAAATTAAGTGAAATTGCTGCAATACATTATAATAATAATAATAATAATGGTGGCTTCTTGTATAGCGCTCAGGTCCATCACGTCGTGACGCTCCTGACGCTCCAACATTATTACCCCGGCCATAGATCGGCGGCCAAATATGTAGCGCTTTAGCATATCGGGTACCCATTTACACCTGGGTGGAGAGTGGCAAATGTGGATTAATGTCTTGCCAAAGGATGTTAGTGCTGGGCTGGGATTCGAACCCTCAACCTTTTGATTAAGAGTCAAGTGAATGAACCACTATACTACGACACCACGACACCTAATGGTATGGTAGTTGATAATGTCTTCTTTAATCTTTACTTTGATAGACTTTTCATCAAAATACGATCATGAATGACTGAGCACTGGCCAATTTAAAAATAAAAACTTGTCAAAATTGTCTTTGCCCAAGTTTTGGCTAACTCATGATCAGGAGGTACTTTCATCATTTGTGAGTGCATTCCACTGGAATGGAGATCATTCATCCAACCTTGAGTTGACAAGAATTGATTTATGTTTTAACACATTGAATGATATGGGATTCAGAGGGATATGTGGAATATACAAGTTATAATACCAAAAGCAAATTATATCTAGCATGTTAACAAAATGACGTTAATCACTTTTGATCCTGTTGGATAGTACATCAAAATAACTCTTTTAATAATCAATGTAAAGCCCTTCCCCCCCCCACCTTCTCTCACATTCCCTTATACAAAGACCGCTCAAGGGAGACAAGAATAGTGGTCTTTATGTACAGGTTCCTTTAATACACGTTTCATTGAGAAACTCTTTTCAAGGGAAAACGAATATTGTGGTCTTTATAGACAGGTGGTCGCTAAAGGAGGGTTGACTGTATATGAATCTCATCGAATGTAGCCTGGGCGTTGTGGCGTGCGCCCGTAATCCAGCTAACAGTGGAAGTTATAAACTGATTCAGGGGACCCAGGTTCGAGACTGAGTCCCGTCTTTCGGATGGTGACGTTAAAGGTCGGTCCCAGGCGTAAATAATCATATCTGATTGATACACGTCTGTAAAAACCCAATTACACACACACGCCTTTCCCTTTCTAAACTAAAATCTGTTCACTTCATTCTTATTCTTTTCAGTTGAGAGGTCTAGGAGGCTTGGGTCCTCTGCTGAAGCTCCTTCAGTCCAGCAACGATGATGTAAGAAGAGCAGCATCCTGGGCATTGGTTGTCTGTGCTAGTGATCCAGTCATTGCGACAGAACTCTGCAAGCTGGGGTAAGTGTATATAGTACAGCAGACTCAACAAAACGGGTCTTGCAGGCTAGAAGACTTGAGGCGCGCTGATGCAGGAACAAAAATAACCAATCAGAAGTCTGCAAGAAGGGTGTACCAATGGGAAAAGATAGAATGGGTTGTGTGATATGTAAGTCAGGGCTGGATGGTCAGTGAGTCATAGTCATAGTAGATGGTATGGCAGGCAAGGTTTAATGGGCCTGGGAGAGAACAAAAGATTTAAGGTGAATAGGGGTGACAAGAAAGGAATGCAGTTAAGTGGAGCAATGTCCTCAAGAAAACAGATATGGCAGGTTGAATAGAGAGAAGTGATCATGGAGACAACTTTATACTTCTGCATGTTCTCTTTTCTGACCCAGTACCTCATGCCTGTCCACATTCAGTGGCTTGAACGCTTTGTAGGAGATCCAGCAGTCTAGGACAAGAAAGAATGTCTTCAGTGATGTAGCCTGTCCACATTCAGTGGCTTGAACAGTTTGTAGGAGATCCAGCAGTCTAGGACGAGAAAGAATGTTTTCAGTGATGTAGGTCCTGACCAAGTTCAGTGGCTTGAACACTTTGTAGGAGATCCAGCAGTCTAGGATGAGGAAGAATGTTTTCAGTGATGTAGCCTGTCCATGTTCCACTGAACATTCATTACCAGCTAAGTACAGTCTGGTAGGATTCTTGGGACCTAATGATATCATCTGTGATCACAAAGTTGTGCCCTTTCCCAGCTTGTATATGTTTTCTTTTCTTCACCCATATCTATCTGTCAAGTGGTCTGGATGCTCTGAAGGAGATTCAACAGTCTACCACCAGGAAGAATGGCTTCAGTGATGTGGCCCTTGAGAGGTTACTGGACAGTATGTTACCAGCTAAGTACAGTCTCTTGGGATTCGTTGGACCTAACGATATCATCTGTGATGGCTTCTATGATGCAGGAAAGGTAAGTAAAAATGCTTTTTAAAATCTCACAAATCTTTGTTTGGGGGGGGGCGGGCTGTTGTTCAACATATAGAAACTCTAAACTTAAGTGCCTTAACCTCTGTTTCGTTTTGGACAATTTATTTTGACCTGATTTTGGTTGAAATAAATATCCACTTGTCCTGTTTCAGGGGGAAATCAGTAAATACCATTTGACAAGCTAAATGAAACAGCTGTTTCTCAGTTGAACAATCAAATTAATTCTGTTTTCCTCCTGTTTGATATTGACAAGTAATCTGCTCTTTAATTTTGGCAAGTAATGTTGGTTTTGTGAAAGTCCTGTAATGGCTCAAATCTATCGATATGACGATGTAACAGTTTAAGTTTAACCTGTTATATGTTGGTGTCTTAGAAATAGCCTTTGCTGAATGAGGAACTGTTGTCCAGGGGCTTTTTATCTAGTTGTAGAAGTGCTACCAGTATATAAACATGATTGATTGGTTGATTGATTGATTGATTGATTAATCTGTTGACTGGTTGGTTGATGTCATCAACAGATTCGACCAGAATCCAAGTTTGCTACCCTTGAGGAGCTGAGTGAACAGGAGATGAACCAGAAGAAACCAATCCTCCTTGTCAACTGTGGAGCGTCCAAGAGGTATGGATGGCATCTTTCTTGTCTCTAGTTGTTCTGTATCAAGAAAAATGAATATTATATCGTAAACACTATATCATGAGTCTCATATAGAATTAATTGCATGCTTTGTGTTTTTGTATATCATACTTTTGCCAAACTCTATTTTTGCACTTGTATGATAGTGTAAAGCCAGAAACCTTCCAGAACTTGGCTAGTGGTGCAGTTTGTTGCGAAAATAATTGATTTATAACTGAAAACAACAATGATTTTTTGCAATTCACAAGTTTCTTGCCTTGAAAATGGCAGTCTTTTACAATTGGTGAAAGTTTGATGTCCTGGTCTTACAATAGTAGAAAAAAGAAAAGCAGTCTTTATGAGCAGATGATCTTTAAGTACAGGTTCCTTTTTAACCTGTCTATAAAGACCACTCTCAGGAAACAGAGCAGTTTTTATGAACAGGTGGTCTTTATGTACAGGTTCCTTTAATACATATTTCAATGAGAAGCACTTTTCAAGGGAAACAAAAATAATGGTCTTTATAGACAGGTGTTCTTTACGTACAGGTGGTCACTAAAGCAGGTTTGACTGTATATATATATATTTATATATACCCTTAAGTATAATACACGCACATACACAAACATATTATATGACGCATCACATTATATTAGTGCATGATACACTCACTGAGCATTTGTTTCTCTGTGTGTAGCCCACCCGTCACACCCGCACCCACTATCCCCTCTGAACTAGATGCCAAGCAGGAGTCCAAGTCAAACATCAGATCATCAAAGTCATCTGTCAAAGGGTATGTATGAAATAGTAGAGCCACTGGCATGCTGGTGGGGTGGGGGGCTTGGGGGGCTGCATCCCCCCCCCCCCCCCCCCCAAAAAAAAAAAAAAAAAAAAAAAAAAAAAATTAAACAGAAAATTTTTAATTATATGACAAAATATTCTAATTATTTTTAAAAATTGTACCCTGTATGCCTATGCTCAGCCCCACTCAATATTTTTGGCTCATTATGTCACTGAGTAGAGCAATGAAGGTTGGGGGTAACTAGATAAAATCTCATCTTTCAATGGTTATAGTATTGTATTTTGGCTTTAACCCTTTAGCACCTAAGGATTGCGCGTATTGTAGTCATGTACTCACTGAACTCAGTCTCTGTAAACCATCTAAATGCAAAATCTTTCCACAGTAACCTATCGCTTCAATGCGGATTCTAGATGGCTTATGTGTAAAGATAGCGCACACAAAATTTCAGCGCCCAATACCCGCTACAACACATTGCTGTAGTGTTACACAGGTCAAAGTCCATGGGTGGTCTTGGGCGGTTTAGTGACTTTATTTTTATCCAGGGTAGAGAATATAGGGTAACCACAATGTAAATTTTTTTTATTGCAAGCAAACTTTACAAAAAATTCAATTATCCATTTGCATCATTGAAGTTTGCTGCTTCTGTACACACATATATATATATATATATATATATATTTTTTTTTTGTTAATTAACCTTCTATGAAGAGGCTATCAATGTATATTTTAAGGCAGGGTATACTATTACTATTACCTTTTATTTCACCAGTTCATTATTAAAAAATAGACCATGGTCCTGCTATATCTTACAGGAATGATAGTAGAATCTGGGGATCAATGTAAGTTTAACCTTTTCAGGACAGGAATTATTTCAGGGCTAAATTGATCACATTTTGTTCTTCAAATTGGCAACAATAATACTTTTCTTTTAGTACTACATGGTTCTGATAAGGTTTAAATGTCTTTGAAAACAATATACATGGTTTGAAAATTTGTCGAAAAGTTGAAAAGTCGCCAATTTTGATAAAAAACAATGATTTTGAACCTCTCAATGCATTGCCAATTTAAGGATTTTTCAGCTTCTTATTTTTTTTTTTAATTCCTGGCATCAAACGCAATATGGTCATGCAACAAAAATGGACATAGTGTGTGCAGAATTTTTTTTTCCTTCTACTCACGCATCTGGTATAATTTTTAGGGATCTGAATCAAAAGTTATTGAGCCAAACCACAAAATGTGGTCAATTATCCCGAAAGGGTTAAAGGGTCTTTCTCCCATGGGTCCCTCTAGAATAACAATCCTATCCTGTGATTTTCAGGGCCAAGAGAGAGAGCAAGAAGGAACGCGAGGAGAGAGAGCTTCGCGAGAGGTTGGAAGCTGAAAGGTTAGCAGAGCAGCAAGCCTTGCTATCCCAGCAGCCCCCACAGTACGAGGCTCCTGCTGATCCTATCTTTGAAAGTTATATCAGTGATATGTTGAATGATGTCAGCTCACTGCCTACGACAAGAGAACAAGTCATCACAATCGCACAGTAAGTATTCATTCGATAACGTTACTTTGACCTCTTCCTAATTCCCGTATAAAAGTGCCAGCATGCAAGCTTTGACTCTGTCCTTTTTTGGAGCGTACCTATTTCTGTTAGCAGTGGTGTGGTGCAACACATCTGGGAGCTGTTTCATAAAGCTGTTCGTAAAGTTACGAATGACTTTACGAACGACTGGAACATGTTCTTGGGTGCTATACTAATCAGATTCTCAATCATTTAGCACAAGAACTGATCACCAGTCGTGCGTAACTTACAAACAGCTTTATGAAACACCCCCCCCCCCCCAGTTCAATTTCAGATTTGTTGAATAAATTCTTTACCAAGGTATATATTTGTAGGGATAATTCAATACTCCGTTTGAATTCTACATGATGATTATGTTTATCAGGATGTTTTTCAAACTTTATTTCTCTGCATACCTCCACCCTTTTCCTACGTTATCAGAGAAATATCTATAATACAGGGAACCTGTGACAGAATAAATTATTCAGGTGTATTAATTGATCCTTCAAATATTCCCCCCAATATAGCGGAACTTAAGTAGTCTGCTTTTAATATGATTAGGCAATCTTGCGGTTCCGAACTTCAGATTGTACATGTAATTGATATTTATGCTTGGCGCCTATAAAATATGGAAAGTCCTAATAGGATCCAAGACTGATCCCTGTCAAGCAGTCATATGAAACATGTTGTAGGCCACTGAAAAATCGCGACTCATTAGTCAGGTTTGCACGAAGGGAGCTAAAACTTAACTTTCACTTGTAGTTTCAAAACTTTGAGTTATCTTGTAGTTTCAGACTGTGTGAACGGACTTGTAGTTTTGAACTTTAAGTTTACTTGTAGTTCCAGAACCACAAGCAAACTTGTAGTTAACGCCAAAACCACAAACAGCAGGGGGTTTTCGTCGTAGTTATGGACAGCGTGGGCAGATTAATCTTTAAGTTTAGCAAACTCGTTGTTATCGATGAACTCTCTGTTCATGTTACACGAAGATCGCTCGACTTGTAGTCTCAGAACAACGAGCGTCGTTGTTTTGGGCCCGTGTGAACCCACGCCGTTGTTAGTGAATCATTGTTTTTTTAACTTAAAGTTTCACCGACTTAAAGTTTCAAAACTACAAGTCCTGGGGAGTGCTTCATCAAGCGTTTTGTCAGTGATTTTTACCGACAACTGTTATAAGCTACTGAAATCCTTGCATCTGATTGGCTGAGAGCAAATTTGTCAGTAAAAATCACAACTGTTATAAGCTACTGAAATCCTTGCATCTGATTGGCTGAGAGCAAATTTGTCAGTAAAAATCACTGACAAAACACTTGATGAAACACTCCCCTGTATGAATGTAGCTTTTATCTCTTTTCTCTTAATACTCTCTCAGGTATGTCAGCAACAAGATGGGTGGTCCTATTGAGAAGGGAGAGATGGCTAACTTCAGCTATGAGCTGAGTCTGAGTCAACTCAAATATGAACTCAAGAGTAACTTTTACCTCTTTTCTCTTACCGTACTCTCTCAGGTATGTCAGCAACAAGATGGGTGGTCCTATTGAGAAGGGAGAGATGGCTAACTTCAGCTATGAGCTGAGTCTGAGTCAACTCAAATATGAACTCAAGAGTAACTTTTACCTCTTTTCTCTTACCGTACTCTCTCAGGTATGTCAGCAACAAGATGGGTGGTCCTATTGAGAAGGGAGAGATGGCTAACTTCAGTTATGAGCTGAGTCTGAGTCAACTCAAATATGAACTCAAGAGTAACTTTTACCTCTTTTCTCTTACCGTACTCTCTCAGGTATGTCAGCAACAAGATGGGTGGTCCTATTGAGAAGGGAGAGATGGCTAACTTCAGCTATGAGCTGAGTCTGAGTCAACTCAAATATGAACTCAAGAGTAACTTTTACCTCTTTTCTCTTACCGTACTCTCTCAGGTATGTCAGCAACAAGATGGGTGGTCCTATTGAGAAGGGAGAGATGGCTAACTTCAGCTATGAGCTGAGTCTGAGTCAACTCAAATATGAACTCAAGAGTAACATCATTCCGATTGGTAGGATTGATAGAGGTATCCATTGCCATAGGGCTCTTCTCTTTAAGGTGAGTAATTGACAACATTTTGTGGTTTGGCCCAATAACTTTTGATTCAGAGCCCTAAAAATATACCAGATGCATGAGTACAAAGAGCAAAAATTTCTCCACACACAATTTTGTTTCATGACGATATTGCGTTTGATGCCAGGAATTTTTCAAAAGGAGAATAAGCTTGAAAATCTTTAAATTGGCAACGCATTGAGAGGGTCCAAATCATTGGTTTTAGGTGTCAAAATTGGCATTTTTTTCAACTTTTCAACAAAGTGCCTAACCATGTATGTTGTTTTCAAAGACATTACATTTTATTAGAACCATGTAGCATTGAAAGAGAAATGTTTGTTGCCAATTTTCAGAAAAAAATGTGATAAATTTAACCCTTAAATAATTCTTGTCATGAAAGGGTTAAGGAAACTTATCTAGGGTTCCAGGAAGCATGGAAGTCTATGAATGGAGCTCTAGCCCTAGGAAGTCATTGAATTATAGTGTAGATGGGAGGGTGTTTCAAAAGTTCTTGAATTAAATATATGTATATTCAAAATGTTCTTAATTGTATTTGATTGATAAGATCTATGTTCAAATTCAGATTCAGACACAGATTCAGATTCAGATTCCCTTTAATTGGTATTATATGATTCAACGCATAGAAATTTAGCTTCCATTGTCTCGCTACACACAATATAGTACACAGTAAAGTACAATAAACACAACATAATATAACAAACAGCATGCCTTAAAGACAATGACTGAATAGAAACGAATAACAGAAACATTTTACAATGTATATGCCTATAAGAATGCTACTAGCTGCTGTCATATGCAAAGCAGTTCTTGAATATATAATCATTTCATGTTGTTGGAAATGAAGAATATCTGCATTGTTACTGACCACTTTTTTATGAGAAAACTTTTGTGATACACAGATTTTCTTCTCTACCTAGAAATAATGTAATGAACCTTGATACCAATCTACTTGAAGACATTGTGTTGAAATGGTGTTGAAATTGTTGAAATGGGCAGAGTGGCTAAGAATGACTGATGTAATGTTAGTGAGAGGAATATGATCAAACGAGAGAAAGAAAGGTGGTATAATAAGTCAAGGAACAAAGAGACGAGAGACAGAGAGAGAAAGAGAGAGAGGGGGGGGGGGGGGGGGGGAGGGGGAGGGGTAGGATTAGGAAGAGCCAGGGATATCCTGATGATGATTGAGGAACAAAGGTTGATAACCTGTATTTCAGATATTGTTATCTTTAAACTCTTCGTTCGAATCCAGAGTCTCTTCATAGTTTTATTTGTTTGTGTGTCTTTGATGTAGGCCCTTGCTGATCGGATTGGTGTCTCCTGTTCATTGGTGAGAGGCAACTATAACAGAGCCTGGAATGAAGTTATGCTAACTGATGAAGATGACTCGGTAAGTTAAAGATAAAGTTCAGTTCTGGTCATGCGATCGATTACATTGTGAAAGAAACTGTCTGGAAGCGAATCATGTCTAAATAAGGATTGGTGTATTCTGTGAGGTTTTGGAATCATCAAAATGATAATAAATCTACCCAAATCTGCTCAAAAGCACATGCACAGCACACAGAAAGGGGTATATGGGACTGCACACAGATGTGGCATGAATGTTCGGCCCGAACACTTCAGCTATCCTTCGTCATATTTCAAATATAAGGGTATTTGAACAAAAATCCTTTTCAGGGAACATTTCTACTATGATGTTCTTCCAAACTGACATAAAAGGAATGAGAAAGCTCACAAATTATTTTTCACCTTTCCCAGAACTCAACCTTCTCTTTGAATGTTAGATGTCTAATGTCCTTTTTTCCTAACTGCTTACGAAGCAGGCCTCTGCAACCAGGGGAAGTACAGTTTTAGATCTTGTCAAACCGGTGCCCAGACATGGTTTGAACCCTCCAATCAAATATAAACCTCCTAACTCCTCCCTATTTAGTACAGAGTTGTGATTGATAACAAGTTGCGATAAATTTTGATCAGTTGCAACTATTTATAAGACAAGGCCCTTGAAATAGCCAAGCATAACATTCTCTTAATTTTCAAATGTTTTTACCTTTCATTTACACAAGCATTGCCTTCTATCATAAGATCTCTGAATTTGCTTGGGGAAGATACATCCATGTGAAATATGAATCTCTTGTAGACAACGAGAATATCCATGTAATTTGTGTTTTCCTTTTTATTTCCACAGCAAGAGAACCCTAAGTTTCCTCCCAAAGCCTACATTGTTGACCTGGTTCACCAGCCTGGAAGGCTGATGCGTTCAGACTCTAATGATGCCGTCAATTACCAGAAGATTTGAAACGATAAATAAACGTGTAATGCCTTCATTCTTGGTTCAACCAGCCTAGAAGACTGGTGCGTTCAGACTCCAATGATGCAGTCAATTACCAGAAACTTTGAAACGATAATGTAATCATGTAAAGACCTTTACTCTTTGTTCACCAGCTTGGAAGACTAATGCATTCAGACTCTAATGATTCAGTCATTTACCAAAAGATTTAAAACTGAATCTGTTGACCTGGTTCACCAGTCTAGAACATTGATGTGTTCTCACTCTGATGATGCAGTCAATTGATAAATGATTTCAAATTATGATATAAAAGTCTGAGACCGTCATTGCTTATGTTGTTTGCCTGTTTGGCCATTCCAGAAGACAATTGCTGATTCTACTTTGCATGACCTACCTTCATCAGCTTGGCACACTCATGCATTCTGAATCCAACACACTATATTATTCCACACCAAACCAGGGGCCATATTCTAAACACTATGGCCCGACTTCATGAAAGAGGTTTATCTTAATTTCTGCCGTGGACTAAAATAAGCATAAATAAGCGTATTTAAGCGCATTACTATCCTCCCATTGGACATGAAGACTACGCTTATGGAGGTTTAAACCATGGGGTAGATAAACCTTTTTTCGTGAATTTGGGACTATGTTATTATGTTAGTGAAAAGTATGCAAATTGCCATAACATGGAACTGTTATGTTACTTATCACTGGTGCTCACATAGATGGCTCCTGTCAGTTTACCAAGATAACATAGTTTCTAGAATACTACCCCAGGGTTCAGTTTGTGCATTGTCAATGAGCTAATCCACATTTGTCCCAATTATATGAAAGAATGTGAAATAGTGATGATTAGAAGTTGTCAAGATGTCAAGATAGCACAGTGAAAGGTTATGAGTCATAAAAGTGAAAAGTATGTTTTTGAAATGTTAATTAATGGAATTTCTGCCAATGTATTTTTGTGATGAAAATAGACATATAGATGTCATATGCATATTCATCTTGTGTACTTTCCTCAGTATGCTTATATGCTCATTTATAGAAAATACAAATGAATAGAATAACTTCATTTAATGTGCTGTTGAATCATACCAATGTTAATATGAGGTGAATTATCTTTCTTGAAATATGTTTATTGTCATTTTAAGATGATCATCAACATTACCGTTTGTGTGCATAGTGTACACCTTTCAAAGATTTTGGACTATATATTCTATCAATCTTTGCTGATAAATGTTGTTTATCTAGCTTTTACTCTGTCTTCTACAAAAAATGTTGAAGTATATAATAGAAATATGCATGCAAAATATAAGTATTTGTATTCAAAACCATGTTTCAAAAAGTTCTATATATGTACCGGCCTAAAGTTTTCCGTCCTTTACTTTGTGACAGACTCATTGTCATCATATGCAATTTGTAGTTTACTTTTGAAACAGTTATGCCTTTCATACTTATATTTGTCCACATACCATCCGTCCTCTGCTATAATGACAATTTTATGCTTTGTTTGCAAAATGCAGAAAGCATTTATGCTGTCACAGTTTGTTTATCTTAGTTGTTGTTTTTTCTTCAATATTTGTTCTTATGTGTTTGCAAAATGCAGGAAGCTTCACTCCGTTTCCTTGGTTATAGTTGTGTGTTTTCCTCCTGAATATGAAAATCAAATAAGCCTGTTGTAATAATCCCATTCTTTACTTCAAAAGCCTATTCCCGGCATACACCATATCAATATTTTTTCATTTTTTTTGTGTTGTAACATGGACCATCTGTAAAGAATCTTTTCTATTCAGGGTCCTGTTTCATAAAACTTGCAATGAAAAACAACTGCTCACAGCCAATCAGATTTCAGGATTTCAGTAGCTTATATCAGTTATTGTAAATAGTTACTGATAATTAGTTTTATGAAACAGGGCCCAGCTGTGTGTGAAAATGATCTTGTATTTGAGTTTGTAAAGCATTTATTATACTGATTCTATATTTGTATATATGTATGCACCTTGAAAATAATAAAATATATTGTATAAAGGTTAATATGTTTGTTTTATGGTATTTTTTTTTTCATGTGTTTCATATAAGAGAAAGGTTGACATTAATACCTCTCGAGGCAATCCATCATCTATTACAAGATAACATGAGGCTACCAGCTAGATATGTGGAAATAAATTGCAGCAATCGTTGAATAGCAATATGAAAACTGATCATGATAGCAGTCATTTTTAGGTGACTATATTCTTTTCATTTCATTTTCTACTTTGAGTGATGATCTTAGACTACTGACAATCTCTTCTAAAGAAGCTAAAGAAACTTTTCATAATACAATACCGTGGCACTGCGGTGAAATAATATGCTAGTTCCCATGATAGCCAACAGGTAAATTTAGAGGGGCAGAACCATCGACCGTGCCCCCTTGAAACCCTAATCATAATTACACCTTCAGTACAAAACCCCAAATGCCCCCCTCCCCGAAGAAAGATTTTTGGGGGGTTTTTTTTTGTTGTTCTTGTCGGACACTGTAAAAAATATCTGTATTTTTACAGGGAAAAAAATACAGGTTAGTTCTGTATTTACTCATAACAGCTAATCTGATGTTATTTGTACATCATTTTCATAGGAAAAAGTAACAACTAATCCGTATTTTTACATCAGAAGTTATGGCGACTCTGCTGACGCCAGATTTGCTGTAAAATTACAGTGGAGAATTTTGGAGTAAAATGGCACCTCAAAAATTTTCCCCTGCCTCACCCCTTAGCCCATTGATAAAACGCTCCACACCCCCTGAATTTGGCGACATTGTCCGCCAGTGGTGTTGGGTGGATCCAGTCGTTGTGGTCTTTCAGGTTAATGAAATTTGTATCTCCTGTATACTTACCCTTTTTTATCTCATTCTATCTCTTTCTCTTATTCATCCTTTTATATGCCATTCAGATTAGGAGCACGTGCCATACGTGCCCTTCGGCTATGCTGATTGCAGGTACATATTTGGATTTTAAAGTATCGAAGTCCAAATATTGTTGCTGAAAATGGCACAAAAATCAATGAAAAACAGAACGGCAAGTCGTTTATGTCAACATAAATGGAAAATTCCAAGTTTGTATATTTGACTCCTAAGCAAGCATGACATTTGTAAAAGATTTCATTGTGGGAACGTTCTATTGTAAACTAGCATGTGGCCAGAGGCGTGTCTATAAGGGGCCAGGGGGCACGTGCCCCGGTCGGCACCTTGAGGGGGGGGGGGGGGGGGGGAACGCAAAAGAGAGAAAGAAGAAAAGGGGGAAATGAAGAAACAATCATTACGCGCCCCCAATCGGCATGGTAAATGCATTAGAAATACAGTTTTTGAGGATTTAAAATGCGAAAATGTTCTAAAGCTCGGTCGCATAATGATTTTCTTTTTTCTGGACCTCGTAATTTCGCGCCCCCAGTAGCCTATGCAGTAACAGCTTTTTTTAAACAAAATTTTGAAAAATAAAGATGTAATTGTCGTTGCTTTGCTCGCTGTCATGTAAGTTTTTGCCTTTTGCTAAATATTGCGCCGCGATATAGGATAAAGTGCATAAAACAGCATTTGCAGAGCTTCATCATTTAAATTAAATCTCAGCTTTCAGTTGACTATATCTCAAGGGCTTTCGTTAATTTTGCTCCCAATTTTATAAGGGAGTTAATAGAAAACCTTTTATCAATATACAACATTCGAACTTCTCTACCGCTCCATTGCAGTGGTCAGTTGCAGTGCTCATGCAGTTTGGTAAAATGAGTAAGAAATTGTGTTTTTTAGGGTTAAAAATGCAACAACAAAAAAATGCCGCTCGGTCGCTTTGCTCCCTCGCTTGTACAATAACGGGGGTACAACTTCATTATGTTCCCCGGGCGCCATAATCCCTATATATACGCCAATTTGAAGCACCCTTTTTTCAGATTAAAAACCTCACTTTCGTGCATGCATATTACCCCCCTCTCCTCCCGCTTCCCCTCCCCGGTAAGGAACTTTGAGTTAATTTGGACATTCCTCAAAATTCATCCCATTTAAAATGTTCTAACAAAGCCCCTATACAGCCGTGGGATTAATAATATGCTTTTGGCTTTTGTTTGTTTCCTCCTAGAAAAGACTCACAGAAAACAGCAGATTCGACAACAAGATTCGGTTTTCTCAAATCATCCCGCTGTAAAACAATTTGCTTCCGTGAGGTGGGGAAAATTGTCCTCCTATAGCTTTCCTACTGAGACCGGGCCTGTAATTAAATTTTACCATTTTACTTTCTAGCTTGGTATAAAAGGGTAGTCTCTGCAACCATTCCTCACTGTACTTAGTAATCAAAGGGTACTGAAACTTGCTTGGGCATTGTTTCTCATTTAATAATTGAGTTTGAGAAGATGTTGAAGATAACTATCTTGAATATTGGTAAGTAAAGAAGCTTAATGGGAGAAACTGTAATTTGTAAACATTTTTTTACGCGTTACTCCCAGTGTTAAAGATTGTATGGTTGATCTGTAATGAAAATCACAAGTCAGAAATAAGTTGGAACCAGCGGGATTTGAACATGTCATCTACTGCTTGCCGGGCAGCGACTTAACCACCAGCCAGGCTATTCTGGTTCACGGCCAAGTCACGATGAACTGGAACCAAATACCCAAGATCCTCTTCTTTCTGACTAAATTAAAATTCCTCTCATTAAGCTTCTTCATCGACCTATCGTCCACGGCGGACCGTTGAATATTAATGAGTCAGATAGAAGAGGATCTTGGGTATTTGATTCCAGTTCATCGGGACTTGACCGTGAACAAGAATAGCCTGGTGGTTAAGTCGCTGCCCGGCAAGCAATAGATGACCTGTTCGAATCCCTCTGGTTCAATTTTTTTCTGACTTGTGACTGTGATTGTGATTTTCATTACAGATCTAGCATACGATCTTTAACACTGGGAGTAAAATGTTTACAAATACCTTGAAGTGATTGCACGTAAAAAGATCCAAATCACGATCACCGGATTCTTTGAAATCACCAAATAACGTGCAGCCAAGTCTGTAATCTTGAATTGATAACAATAAAATCATGGAAAATATAGCTCCAAAGTTATGAGAGAAAATTCCCAATGTATACGTCCGTCGAGGGACTCAAATCGTTTACAGTTACATCTTATTTAAACCAAAAGAAATCTGAAATTTGGATGTTGACCCGACGTGACGACTGCAGGACTTTCTTTGTTTTAAGCAGGGGCGGATCCAGGATTGAGTGTAAGAGGGGCACACAAATGAAGGTTTGTCAACTTTTGGGAAAGGTATAAACCCGTATTTTTGGGTCTCGTCAGCTTCTCGAAAAGTTGCTCAGTGGGCGGTGGGTGGCGACAAAAAATCTTTTTCGCCAGACATTCAGACCTTCAAAATTCGCTCAGTGGGGCAGGGGGGGGGGGGAGGGGGCATGGGTCGGAAGTGCCCCCGGATCCGCCAATGGTTTTAAGTATTCGTTTATTCTTTTATTTTATTTTCAATGAACTCAGTGAATAGTCTGCATGTACAACAAACAAAAATACAATCACGAATAAGACAAACAGAAACTGTATATACGTACCATGTATACATTCAGTTAAGAAGAACATCCAGTCATGTACTTATAATTCACTTAAGATCTCAACTTACTTGAATTATACAGGTATAAAACTGATACCTTTAATCTTAACTCTTAACTCTTAATCTTAACTCTTCTTTTTTTCACAGAAGAAAGATTTATAACAGATAAAAAGGAGAGAAAAGAAAAGAAAAAGGAAATATAAAAAAGAGAGACACACCCGCACACCTCACTGAAATTGTAACAGACTTAACCCCCTCCCCCCCCCCCCCCCCCCCCTCAAATTGAGTGCATGGTCTTGCGGCTTAGTACAAGGCGGCCGAACATCGGGCTCGGACAATAGAAGTTGGGGCACCTTTTGTCCGCCAATTACTTTTTTAAAAAGTATTGAACTTTTTACATCATTAAACCCCTTGGAGGATTTAAAATCTCTCTCTCTCTCTCATATTTATTTTCCCATCTCCTTTTTATCTTTTATAAATGCTTAAAATAAACAAACATAATAGGAACGGTTATTCTTAAGGTATATTTTCAGTCGTATAATGAATGTATACATTTTTCCAGATACGTAAAGGTATATTCTCAGTATGTGATTTTAAGTGAAGTAAGTGAAGTACATGTATGTGTAAATTCTTTGTTCTTCCACCACTACATTTTCCATATATTTATATACATATATATAGAGAGATTTAATTATAAATTGTAAATTGTAAAAGTTTCTGTGTATGCTTTATTCATGATTGTAATATTTTTATTTTTGTATAGACTGCTGATTTCACTGCAAAGAAATTAATAAAAGAATACTTAAAACAAGTGCCCCCCCCCCCTCCCCCAATAGCTTCAATTGTCCGAGCCCGACGTTCCGCCCCTTCTGCAGTGAAGTCAGTGGAATATATTATGCATGTTTTGTTGTAAAAAAAAAAAAAAAAAAAGACATTATGATTTGGGGACAGATTAGGGCCTATGGAGGGGGGGGGGGGGGGGTGAGGTGGATGAATTCATCCCAGCCTTCTCCCTATAAGTCGTACGGTGAGTGTCCTATATATGTGCCTTAAATGTAGGAGAGTATACGGTATAAGAAGAAGAAGACCTTGGGGTGCCTCTGTCGGGGATGGGGTGTCTATTCTGGGAGCTGCCGAGATGGGGCACTTGTTCGTGAGCACCATCATCACACGCTGAATCAAGCCGGTGAGCATTTGCACTAAACAGCATGCATGTATGGTATCTAAGAGGGGTATCCGAGCATCCCCCCCCCCCCCGGACTAAACGAAGCCAGCTTAAAAAAAACCTGTTCTTTATAATGTACTATAAGATATTCAAGATGTTAACCAGTCAAAAAAGTGGCCTCTCGTGGTGAAAATCAAGATGGCGTCAAAGGCGACGAAAATGGGCTTCTATTCGATTTCTTATAGGGGGGTCCCTTGTACCCTTTTAACATCTTTCCCTGTAAGTTTTTATGTGATAATCAAATTTCATTTCAACTTGTTCATCCTATCTGGAATTATATTCCGCACATTTTAATACCAACCAAACGTATGTACCTTACTGGCCGATGTCATGGCAAGTTGGCAACCGTCTGTTTCAATACAAACCAACATGGTTTTGAGAAGTTTCTTCTGTTTTAAGGTGAGATTTATTCGGTGTTTAAACTTTAGTTTTGATATGGGTTTGATACAGTATTATTTTAGACAGAAGAAAGATATTGTACATCTCTTTGGTGTATATAAAAACCATTTTGATGATGGTCATCTAACTGATTTCAGTCGAGTTCCCTGCAAAGCATTATAAACCTCAGTTTTGGGAAAATATTCGACATCTGTCAACACATAGAACACATAAATAGTTACCTTTAATATCTTGGCCATATTTTTTTTAAATCTCATAATCTTAATTATGAGATCCAAACCTTGGACACTCTGTTCAGAATGATATTCTCCATGAATTAAAGCAACAAAAATATAGTTGTATCAATTTCCGTTGCCATGGTAACTGTTATTCTGTAAATGTAATTTTTAACGATGTGTTTTAAACAGATATCTTTGAACGTATGGAATTCAGTGTAAATGTTAATTAGGTATAATAACCAGGCAGTTATGTTATTGTTTGTAAATCTATAAATACACCCAAATAAAATCAGGGTTAGTGATTATTATTCTTTATCTTTATCTTCATATTATTCACATATACCTTTTCATAATCGCCTTATGATCGTTTTAACTTTTTAATTTTTGTTTAGCTGATTATCTCACTAACTGTGCCTCGAGATTTCTTTATTCTTTCTACCTGGAACAATCAATATTAACTCGCTCATGTTGAATGAAATAATGTTATGCCGAGAGGAGATATTTCTATGAATATGTGATGCATAACTTTAGAGGTATTCAAACAATTTTTATGAGTAATACAATTTACCACTCTATAGGCCTACTACAAGTTTCCCTCCATAATTCCCTGACAAGCAAAAAAAATTGTTGGTCTGGAGGGGGTGCGTTCGTACCCTCCGCACCCCCCCCCCCCCCCCCCCCCCCCTGGCAACGGCCATGAAATACGACGACCAAGTTTCACAATAATCATACAAAAAGTTACAGGGGAAGATGCCAATTAAGGGTACAATGGGACCCCTAAGAAATTGAATAGATCGAACCCATTTTCATCACATTTGAAGCCATCTTGATTTTCACCACTTTTTTTTTCTTGTTAACATCTTGCATTTATCTTAAAATACATTATAAAGAAGATTAAAAAAAGTTTGTTTCGTTTAGTCCTGGGGGATGCACGGGAACCCCTCTTAGACTAGGTACCGGTACCCCACAAATACACCGTAGCCGCGACTCTTATGAGCTGATGAAGCTGCGCTGATGCGTCGCACCGAAAAAAAAACGTTATCGCATTGCATCGACGCTATTGAACAATTCTGGATTGGTGAGACAACATCTCGATAGACCTCTGTCATTCAAGTGTTTTCAAAGTCTAGCATATAGAGTGATTAAGACAAAGCAGATAATCAAATATAATTGATTCAGTAGAAGGTGGAGGAAGGGGAGATCGAAAATGGACTTTGCACGACACGACTGTTTGCTCAATGATTTAGATAACCGGTGATCCCTGTTTGCCGTTCCTTTGCCTTGGTGATCTACGTAGCCCCTTGGCATGCACGGCCCAGCCGTCCCCGACGAATCACGGAGTGCTGCCGGCTCAGCGTATCACTCACATGGGACTAGGCCGCAGAGACAGAGTTGGCACAATCAATCAGGCACTTCCAAAGCAAGCACATACCTTTCCGAATCGCCTTCTTATTCACACGGCGGCTACACAAGAACTAATTGGTGGTTCAGAAGAAGACTAAGAATGAACTGGGCATCAGTCATGACTATCTGGAAACGTTTTAGGTTGATATTTGTGATACTCGGTGTGCTGTGCATCATAATTGGTGAGCAATCGACTCTTCTACAACAAGTTAACTTCTAGTACCATGTCTACTTGTTTGTAAATGTACAGTCAAGATATTGTTCACATAGACTATATATGTCATTGTAGGCCCTATGCACTTATTGAAAAGTAAAATCTACCATGTGTTTTCATTAAATTTGAAATCAGTCTGGCAAAATTATGTTCGACCTAGGTTAATTTACCTTTACCTTTACTCTAACTCCAGGGAGCTCCAACGCTGTGCGTTGGAGCTCCAGGTACAAATAACCAAAGTCGACCTCGCCCATTAGTATGGCTTTGGTGTTTGCCGAGGCTAGCACGCAACAAGCATATAATATAATATATCAACGGTAAATTCTTACCTTCAAAACTGTAACAGTGTAAGCTCGTCCCTCGGAATAAAGCCACAAAAACATGTAGGTCCGTTCCCAAAGACGGCGGTAATCAATCTGAAGTGTCGTGTAGTGTGTATGTGATGTGATATATATACAACGCACGTCTGTACTGTGTGTGCATCCCGTTCTCTTCCCAGCCGTTGACGGCGCCCTCCGGGTCTTACGATATTTAATACTATTTTATACTACACATCCCCCCACCATAAAAAATTATATATATCCTTCGACCAACTCAAATCAGTCTACTTTCTCTTTTTAAAGTCCTTATACATGAGATTACTATTATATTTTCTTAAATCATAATACATAACGTGAACACATCATAAAGAAAATAATACCAAACTTAATATTTCTCTCTATCTTCGCGAACTCCCCCAAAACCAAACATCTCGTCATGCTTACCATTCCTCCACCCAGCGGACCATTGGCTATAATTAGGTGCGTATGGTTACCACTTGCGTACACCTGCAGTAAATACAGTAAATAAGCCACATGATAATGAGCATACATAAAATAAAAAGCAAACAGCCAATATCTTTATAGAAATTGACTATAACCTGCATAATTATATATTTATATTCTAAACATAACAAACAATAACAATATCATATAAATACCGAAAAACAAATAACATTCATCCTTGACTTGACTTGACTATGACATACAATGACCATCTGAATTCAGCACGAATTAATATAATAATTCACTTTCTCATTTACATAGCATACAAAGTTGAGCGAACTTGCCCATTACTACACAAAATAATATATCATAAAGAGCGGCTCGCTCATCACTGATCAATATAAAAAAACAGTAGTATGAAACAAATATAAATATACACTACGTTATAGTTCAGGTGTGCGCAAACTGCTGGTGAAGGAATGGAGATGGGGATACCGGGAGGAGGGTATACGCCTAACTAAGGCCGTATAACCTCCTGCCGTTGACCGCAGTCAGCTTGCAAGACCGATAAGAGAGTTACTCCCCGGATCTGCGCCAGGAATTAACTCGTTAGAATCAGCCATGTTGACATTTCTTACCCTAACTTCTACCGAGGGCCTCGGGCTAGGCTCCAGTACAGAGACTTCCCGTGCCTCCCCTATGACCTCACCATTCCTGAGCTTTAAACCACTGTCCAGGGATTAATCACGTATACTTCTGTCTCACCATCGCCCTCGTGAAGAGTAGGCCTACGGGGGACGAGTACATGTACGGGTAGAACGGGCAATGGTTCCACCAAGATTGTCCCCGAGAGATGTGCGACAGTGCACCGTACCCTCTGTACTGAAAGAGGTGGAATTCTTACGGCCTCCCCCACACGAACCTGTACCGCGTCCTGCGCCGTTTCTCCTCGCTGAATGATGGGCATCTCTTCGTCATTCAAAATGAAAAATAGCATCTGGGATGTTCATTTGGGCCCTGTGCTTTCGTAACAGGTCCACCCCAAATAACATCTCATCTGCAATAGGGGCCACATATATCTTTTCGCTAAATGCCTGTGAACCAAGCTTAAGATTTATCGGCCCCACCACCACGCCATCCATCTTCATATCTCGCCCAGCCCCCTTAAGTACCACTGGCTTAAGGATGGGTGGGCAAGGCTCCAGTGGAGTAGTCTACCTGAAATTATGGTGACGGCTGCTGCCGTGTCCAAAACGGCTGCTATGGGCTCGGCACCAACCATCACATTGATACTCAATGTCGACATGGAGGCAATCCTACATGCGACTACCTCCACATCCTCAGTAGTACCTGACCCCTCGAACTTTCGTCCGGTGGCCAGGGCGGTTGCTTCCATGGAACTGCATCGGGAGCTACACAAGCTGAAGTTCCGTGAGCAGTAGTACCTCCTGGTCCCCCTGAACTCATGTCCATATTGGCCACAGTTGTAGCAGCCACGAGGAAAGCCTGCTCTGGCTGCTAAATAATCAGGTGTAACTGGGACCCATTCTGATGTACACCTAAACCTGCCACCAGCCCCCATCCTGCCCGCTGAACGGTCAGATGTGGCTGGGATCTGGACCGAGGTAGTTCTAGGCCTGCCACCAGCCCCCATTCTGATCGCATGAGGGTCAGAAATGGCTGGTGTCTGTCCAGAACTAAGCCTACCATCGACTACCCTACATAATCCGTCTACGGACGACCTCAATAATGCTAATCCCTTCAATACCTCATCCAGTTTAGACTCCATAGACCCCATTCGGGACTCGAGGGCCGTTACTCTGGATTCGATACCTGGGGTACCGGCAATCCTGGGCGTGGCAGTGACTCTTTGAACACTCAGTTCAGCTTCCACCTCATCCAGTGAGAGTTGCTTAACCTCCCTCCTGGACCGACCGCCTGATGGTCCATGCATCGCTTTCTGGGTATGTTGGTACCACTTGTAGCGCTCCTTGGCTTCATCCAGGGTTTTTTCAAAGCAACTCAGTTGGTCGTTAAGACTCGATAGATGCATGTCATGACACTTAGATGTCCAAGTCCTGTTCATATCTGGCATAGGGGTCATTCAGCTTCTGCTTGATGGTAGTGCTTTCCTCTGGAGCGCTGTTCTGGACAAAACTGTTTGCTGCCATCTCCTTTGTGTGTTCCAGGGCAGGTTTATTGATCTCCACTTTATTCTCCATCATATTTCTACTACAGTTGTCTGTGTGAATGCCACTCCTCTTTCCATGTTCATCATTCCCATGCTGATTGATCCACTCCATTAAGGCACCCCAAGCTTCATCATCCATAGAAGAATCAACCACTTCTGCTTTTTTTATTGTCTTCTTCTTATTCTTCTTTCGTCTTGTTGTATGCACTGATGGGGCATCACATTTCTTCTCAGCCACCTTTCGATACCGAAAAACTTCAGGTTGAAGAATGTAGACCAATCCTTCTCCTGTAATACCCTCCACTACAATCCAGTCACTTCAAAACTGTAACAGTGTAAGCTCGTCCCTCGGAATAAAGCCACAAAAACATGTAGGTCCGTTCCCAAAGACGGCGGTAATCAATCTGAAGTGTCGTGTAGTGTGTATGTGATGTGATATATATACGATGCACGTCTGTACTGTGTGTGCATCCCGTTCTCTTCCCAGCCGTGGATGGCGCCCTCCGGGTCTTACGATATTTAATACTATTTTATACTACACATCCCCCCCCACCATAAGAAGTATACGTGATTAATCCCTCGACAGTGGTTTATTTTATACTACATGGCTAATCGCATCGCTTAATTTCGGCAGGTAACATAGAAATTTGTACTTACATTTCAAGAGAATTACTGTAACTATCTAGCAGGCTCTTTGATTTTACGATTTAACGACTGTTTCGATGAAAAAAATGGAATTTCCTCGCCGAGCCGATCTTTTCCCTGTACTGTACCGTCGATTCAAATGACTCGATCGCACTGTGTGATCGAGTCAGCGACGGTATACGGTACATTCATGACATTACACACAGTGCGATCGAGCGGCAGACCACAGCGCAGCAACCAATCATCTGGGACCATGAAGAGAAGCCCACCATACACCACTAATGATTAAAATATATTAAATGATTAATCAGAGAAAGCATTCATCCAATCACCATGAAAAGATAGATGAAATTGAGGTATTATTAGTTTATTAGTTCACAGTTTCAACACGATGACTGATTGTATTACAGATCCGGACCAAGTATGGAATACTGCTGTCTTGCCTTTTACATTTCAATTCAGTAAAGCTATTTTTTCGTCTCAGATTCTTATTATGGCTTTTATATACAAGTTACACATGCAAGGTAAAAAAACCTGATTTTTTTTTTTTTTCTTTTTTATTCATTCAGTTTTTACAATCTTAGTTGATCCTGGAAGGTAACCCATTTAGCAAACTCCGAGGGTGGTTTGCATGGCTCACAGTACATGTGGGAAATGGTGATAGATTTTTTTGTTGGCAATACATGTAGCTCTCTCCACACACAGTATATCATATGAATCCCATGTACAGCTCCATAGGCCAGTACCAGATTAATAAACCAAGGAGCACCTTCTTTTCTTATGCGCTCCTATCTCATTTCTTTCTGGCTATGCTCTTTCCCCTGCACATTTCTATTCTTACTATTATCTATTCTGGTCTCCATTTATGTCCTCTCACGCTTTGCTCCGGTTTCCTTTAAACGTTCATTTCTCCATCATTTTCTTCCTTTCCTCTCTATCGCTGCAGGGTACCACTGTTGAGTAAATTTATTTAAATTTGATTATTTTTGTTCTTTTTAAACTTTTAAACTTGTAGTACATGTATGTGCATGGCCTCATGTTCAATGTCCATTACAGCAGTCACTTATAATTTTGTTGAGGCTCATACATGCAGCATCATGCATGGCACACTACATGTGTACATGTTCATAGCACCAAAGTATGACAATACTCCACACAGAGGACTCTACTTGCACTGGAAGAAGAAGAAGAAGTGCAATAAATGCTTATTTTAGTCCAAAATTAAGGTTTTTCAGACCATGGGTTGAATTTAAACCTCCTTTGTGAATCCAGGCTAATGGATTCATACTCTGGCACATCGCTTTAATATGCAAGGTACATGTACATGTATGCAATTTTAGGTATTTCATCTGCTTCTGTCCATCCAGTTGTAAACATAGCTACGTTCATACATTACTTGTGGTTTTGGAACTTTAAAGGGGTACTCCGGCCTGAAAATAATATTAATTGAATGAATAGAGTAAAATTAAACAAGCAAAACACTCAAAATTTCATCGAAATCAGATAAAAAATAACGAAGTTATGGAATTTTTAAGTTTTGCATACATGTATGTAAAAAAAAAAAATATCTCCCTTGTAACAAAATAATTTACAGCAATGATGAACTTACACATTAAATAAGAAGTCAGTCCTTTTAGTTATAGGCTTGGAGCAGAAAATTTGAATAATTGCAATTTCATATAATAAAATACAAAAGAAAAAGTGGGGATATGACATCATCAGCTCACTCACTGCATATTCATGAAGACGTGCATATAACTGTTTTACCAAAATAATGCAAAACTTAAAAATTCTATAACTTCATTATTTTTCATCTGATTTTGATGAAATTTTCAGTGATTTGTTTGTTTAATTTTACTCTATTTATTCAATTCATATTAATATCAGGCCGAAAAGAAAACAACAATAATAACAACGACGAGGATTTAACGGACATGTAGCTCGTTGTCCTGAGATTACAAGTTGAGTGATCATAATTTAACATGAACGGAGAAGTCATCGATAACAACGGGTTTGCTAAACTTTAATTTTTTCTGTCCAAACGGTACATGGCTACGAGGGAGGACCCCCTGCTGGTTTCAGCGTTTACGGTTCTGGAACTACAAGTAAACTTCAAGTTTCAAAACTACAAGTCTGTTCATACAGTCTGAAACTACAAGATAACTTGAAGTTTTGAAACTACAAGCAAAACTTGAAGTTTAGCTCCTTCCATGTGAACCTGGCTACATGTAATAGTATAACCAGTGGGATGCAAAAGTTGTGTGGTTTGATTAGTGTATGCACACCTGTAAAAGGTCACTTACATGTAACTGACTTGATACATCATGCCCTCCAGTGGAGTGGTAAAGTATATATTGTGCAGAAGAGCAATTGGCTTGATGTATTGATCTGTAAATTGCTTAGGAAGAGAATTAATAATGATATTTTGAATTCATTATGAAACTTCATTGACATGGTACATCAATATACAGTGAAACCTGTCTATAAAGAAAAGCGGTCGTTATGAGCAGGTGGTCTTTATATACAGGTTCCTTTAATACATGTTTCAATGAGAAACACTTTTCAAGAGAAAAAGAAAATGTGGTCTTTATAGACAGGTGGTCTTTCTATACAGGTGGTCATTAAAGCAGGGTTGACTGTACAAGCAAAATATAAAGAACATTAGTAACAATCATATGAATATTAAATGTAAATTGCTGTACATGGATGTCTTTGACATTTAATATGAGGCCCTGTGTTCACTGTTTAGTGTAATGGTGAAATAAGGGCTGGGGTTTATTTGTACTGGTAATTGATGATGAAATGCATTCAAACTGTTCTTCCTCAAGTGATCTCAGAAGCATGCAGGAAACCATTGTGTGAATTGGTGTACATGTACATGTACTTATAGATACATAAAGGGATTAGGGCAGAGAAGGATTAGGATGGGCTTAAAGCTGAGAGATCTCAAACTAGAGATGGTAATAATGTAGACTTGACAGTATCATGGACCTTCTACTATTGTACAACTGCATGGAAAGGGCACTACAAATTGTATCAAGTACCTTTTAGGTTGAATTGGATTGAATATAAATTGTGTTACATTGGGAGAAATGGTGGGGGCGTAACTTTTTCCTTGGGGATGGGCAAAGTATGGTTTTAACTTTTAACTGCCCCTCCCCCCAAAAAAAAATAAAAAATAAAAAATAAGTAAATAAAATTTGAAAAAAAATAAAAATTAAAAAAAAAAATAAATGAATAAAAATGAAGAAATAGATATATAAAAAAATAAAAATAAAAACTAAAACTACAACTAAAAATAAATGAATAAATTAAAAAAATAAAACAAAATAAAAAAATGAAATAAAAAATAGAAATAAAGCAATACTGGTAGATAAAATATAATTTAAAAATAAAGATTAAAAAGAAAGATTATACCAAAAATTAAATTAATTAAATTAATACAATGATAAGTATCATTGGTGACAATGATAAGTTATCATTTCGGCAGCAGGTGGGTGTGTTGCCGGCTTGGTGACCTTCTTTTCAAAGACCTATCTTTTCAAAGATATTAGTCATTTTATGTATATGATCTATCTTAGCTTCACATGTAATATTCTGTATAAATTTTGCATTGTATAAGTACATGAAAATACTTTGAAACAAAGTTAAAAGGCAAATGATCAAAGACCACATGTACACAGAAGCACAAACAGTTTGAAGTTACATGTACATGTATTATGGAGAAATATTTGGTGTAAAGACTATTCTCTCAAAATCTGTTTCATGATATTTAAACTCAGAACACCAATCACCCCCCCCCCCCCCCAAAAAAAAAAAACAACAACAAACAAACATACCAAGCATTCCAAGCCTTCACAGAAGTTAAGGGTGTGTGTACAGTGAATTTTTTTCTGCTAGTGGTCTATTTACAAGTTGTTCTCAAATATTTTGGTGTTTTTAAACTCGTTCTAGAAGCAATTATGAAACTGATACCATTTACTGTCAGGGAACCTCGAACATAGAACCCATAAAAGTTCAGAGTTTTCATAAGGTCAGAATTAAACAGTTTTCCCTCCTCAAATTGGGAACAATTATTCTTATTTTCCACTCCTTTAGTAGTTTGAAGAAAATAATGTTTATTTATAACTCTTACTGTGCCAAGGGGTTTAGCTCTCTTCAAAATTTTACCAAAATGTGATCAATGCTTACTTTTCAAATGTCTGCACTTCATTATAATTTCACAAAACTTTATTACCATTTCTTAATATGATACCAAACATTACTACTTTACCCAACTTTATGCATGAGAATTATTAAAAATTACATTTCAGTTTCTTTTTGGTCCATTATATTTTGTTTTCTCATTTGTTTTATTGTTTAATGTTGAAGTAAGGTACTGTCTTTTCAAAAATCCACAATTTTCTCTGAAATTTTCTATGGTAGCATATAATTATCATATTTTGGAATGCTTGATTTATGCTTAAAATGTTACATTGACCACCATATACATGTATATATATCAAAAGATCAAAAGATAACGCAAAAACATCAGTAAAAGGAGACACTGCTAGGGGTTAAAAGGAACTTGGAAAAAACAAAATTATGATACATTTGGCTTCAAGAGTCTTGAGCCCAGCCAAAATTTTGCGAGCACAGATGAATACATAGCTTTGCATGTACACTATTTAACTGTCTTTTGCTGAGTGGGAGCTGTGTGAACTACCACATGCACTCCATGAATGAGGCACAAGTAGCTGGGATATAAGAACAATTAACAATTGTACATGTACACTGTAGGGCGAGGTTGTGAGAAATCAATAATTTTAGTGTAATCATTGTGTGCAGATTGATGGAAATGTGTGGTATTGGCTTCACTGCATTCATGTCCTAATGTTTCAATATAAATATCTGTAGCAGTACTTGTGTACCTGTAAATAAAAGTGCTGTACATAGTTTACAGTGGTAAATTTTTATTTTTATTATAACTTGATAATTACACAGGATAGTAACATGTATACATTACATTGGAAAATAATACACTGGCTCTGCAGGAGCTGTGTGTGTAATTGGGTTTTTACAGACTAGCTTTTATCAGTCACATATGATTATTTACATCTGGGACTGACCTTTAACGTCACCATCCGAAAGACTTGACTGAGATTCGAACCGGGTCTGATCAGAGTCAGTTTGTAGGTGAGTACAGAGAGCTGCAATTCCAGTTCGCAGTGCACAGTTAGCCTGCCTACCACGCCAAGAGAGTTTTCTCTCTTAATGGAAATGGTTGAACCTCGCATAAGCCCCGAACGTGTGTGTAGTCCCATGTACACAATTCTGTATACAGTGCATGTGCCTCTCAGCAGAATTGAGTTAATTTATTCTCATTTTGGTGATTTAAAAAATTTACAACAGACACCAATTCTTATGTATACTATTAAAATAATCCTCCTTTCCCAATGGCTTTGAGACAATTTGACAATTTGACAATTCAGTCTCATGACCAGAACTCAACTTTACCTTTAAAACCATGAGATTAACTTTAAAGGAGTACTCCGGCCTGAAAATAATATTAATCGAATGAATAGACTAAAATTAAACAAGCAAAACACTGAAAATTTCATTGAAATCCGATAAAAAATAACGAAGTTATTGAATTTTTAAGTTTTGCATTATTTTGGGAAACAGTTCTATGCATGTCATCATGAATATGTAATGAGTGAGCTGATGATGTCACGTCCCCACTCTCCTTTTTTAACTATATTATATGAAATCTTCATTATTTCATTTTTTCATACATGTCTATAAAAATATCTCCCTTGTAACAAAATAATTTACAGCAATGATGAACTTACACATTAAATAAGGAGTCAGTCCTTTTAGTTATAGGCTTGGAGCAGAAAATTTGAATAATTGCAATTTCATATAATAAAATACAAAAGAAAAAGTGGGTATATGACATCATCAGCTCACCCACTGCATATTCATGACGTGCACATAACTGTTTTACCAAAATAATGCAAAACTTAAAATTCCATAGCTTCATTATTTTTCATCAGATTTCGATGAAATTTTCAGTGATTTGTTTGTTTAACTTTACTCTATTTATTCAATTCATATTAATTTCAGGCCGGAGTACCCCTTTAAGTTTAGGGACTGTCTTATGAACCTATCAAACTTACATGTACCTGTACAATGGCTTTGAAGGCAGTATCCTGGAAAGGACTTTAGGGTGTAGTTCCCTTTCCATTTGGTGACATAATAAATAGCAGATAACAATAGGATCAGATTTACCCCATTTATAGCTACTGTGTATACAAAACAGTGCAGTTATTGTCCCATCCCTCTGTCTCCTTTCACCCCCAGTTTCCTTTCACCCCCTGAAATCCAGGAGGGTCTCTGGCTGGATGACTTTTGGGGGGACAGATCTGGTGAGGCATCAGCAAATAGAGATTCCTTGGCTTCTGTTTACACAGAGTGAATAGTGAAAGTGAGGGTTTGAATGGGCTCTATTAAGAAGCACACACCCTTCTTGCTTGATAATTGCTAGTACATATTCTGTTTGAGTGTTTTTCAGCTCACCTTCAGTCTGAAGTTCTCCTAAATCTTACTGCATTCCAAGGGAAATCCTGCCTTGTGAACATTTTTCTTATTTCTATAAATATTGGGGCACATTTCATGCCCTCTTGCATGTCATAGACACTTGTAAGTATCATGCAGTGTTAAGTCATTTTGTTTTACATAATGCATGTACCTATTAGCTAAATTTGAGATTATGTACACTGTAAGACATCTGGACATGCATGTCTCTCTGTAGCCTACAATCTGGTGTGTACTATTATCTGTTGAGTTTTGAGTAGTTACAAACCACAATTTTGTAGTCTACATGTAAATGTTTCTTCTCAAGGTATACATGTACATGTATGTGCATCTGAATTGGTACATTGTAGATCATGTACAGATGTGTACAGATGTACCAGTACTACCATAGATGTACATAACAGTAGATAGGTTTGAACTTTGATGATGCAGGTGTCTTTTAAAATATGTTTGACAGCATTCATGTTTTTATGTACATAATATGTACATGTACATGTACATTAGTGTACTTCAAAATTACATGTATGTTATATAATAGACCTGGGGGGTGTTTCATAAAGCTGTTCGTAAACTTACGCATGACTTTATGAACGACTTGAATATGAAGTGCCAGATGGGATGCCCAAAGTTTTTCCTCATGTTTTAACAAAGTGTGATTGTATTTTATTTCCAATAACCTCGATTAAATTAAGGCAAAAATGCATTAAAAATGTTTGTTATAATAAGACTGTTAATCTACTTCTGAACAATTCAACTTTAGTTGATGCAGTTAAAAATGATTGAGCATCCCATTTGGCTTGTCATATTTAAGTCGTTCGTAAAGTCATGCATAACTTTACGAACAGCTTTATGTAACATCCCCCAGGTCGCAAATTTATTCAAATTTATGGATGTTTTTCCTGGGGACCTACAGTAACGAGGTGTTCCATTAACCTGTTATTAATGAATGAACTACAATACTTGGCATCCAGTTGCATACATTACTTGTTGCTATGTCTGACAAGCCTCTGACCAGCTTTCAAGTTGTCAAGAACAACCTTTGTTTTAAAAGTATGCATAAAATTTGAAGATATTAACAGGTCTATTGAAAAGAATCTCCGGCCTACAAGCATGACGTTCGATTTTTACACAGCACAACATTTTACATGTTGGTATACATGTACTAGGTGTTCAAAAAAAAAGTGTACACATTTGATCGGTAATTACTCAAAAATTAGACATCGTATCAGACATTAATACATGTAGGTTTTTACATTGAAAGTTGAAGTGTGTACAATTTATTTGGAGCAAGTTTCGTGACATTTGTCTAAACACTTTTCTCTAAATATTGCTCTGAATATTTAATTAGATTTTTGAAAAATCAAGGCCACAAAATCTGTGTGTATCAGTAATTAATTCAGAATACAAAAATTTTGCCATTGTGCATTTGCAGCTAAAATTTGAGATTACCTTTTGATCTAGAGTTAGGCCCCCCCCAAAAAAATTGTTGTATTGGCGTATAACCCGTCCGACCCTAAAAATGTCGCCGACCCTAGGTTTTTTTTTGTTTTTTTTTGGCTATCGATATCGCGATCGAAAAACCCTGAAGGGTTGCGGACAGAACTAGCTGCGTTTATTATGTACTATACTGTCGTAAAAAAAAAAAAAAAAAAAAAAAAAAATCCCGACCTACCTACCCTATTTTTCAGAGACCCGTTACGCCAATACAATTTTTTTTTTTTTGCCTTATGAATCAGTCAGGACACTGGACAACAGAACGTGTCAGAAACGTGTGAAATCTACATGTAATTAAATATTCAGAGCAATATTTTAAGAATAGTATTAAAAATCAGAGAAATGTCATGAAACTTGCTTGCAGTAAATTTTACACTCTTCAACTTTACAATGTGAAAAACCTCATTCTGATACGGTGTATAATTTTTGATTTATTAACAGTCAAAGGTGTCCACTGTTTTTCTTTTAACACTTACTACAACACCGGTATGTGGAAAATGCACTGTGTGTACATTTCAAAGTCAGGGTACACAGGGATCCATTTTTTTGCACAGGGCCCCCAAAATATTAGTATGCAAACAAGAGTTCTGGTGTCGGACTAACCCCTGTTACATTGTTCCAGACCCAAACGAAAAATATCAAATGGGCACCCTGTATAAACTGCATTATTATTACTTTCATTAAAGTACACACATTTAGATTTGTGTAAGTATTAATATTTGCACATGTGTGCTGCTGTAGCACACGTCAGGATTGATGACTTGTTTTGTTACACATAGACATCGTTGGAATGAGGTCATTATTCATGTATCAGGTATTCTATTGTTGTTGTCAGCCAGATTGACTGTGTGAGTTCATACTGCAGGTTGTGGTTCACCATATTAAGTACCTGTTAGTTTTTAATTGCATCCTGTACTAGTAAAAAGAAGGAAACTATTTAGTTCAAATAGTTCAAATATTTCAGTCATAGGTGATTAGCAAATTGGCTTGGTGACATTTTCCCCTTTCTCTATTTCATTAAAGATATAGGGGTATGCTGTCATCAGGTATTAAGATAGGGTTAGGGGTAGGGTTATACCTGTGTAGTTCTGTTTGCAGCCCTGGTCGAAATTTTGGATTTATTTTGTGCAAGATATTGACTTCGAATCGTGTTTAATATCAATATTTAAAGTAGAACGTTAATGATTTTAAATATTGGCTTAATACTTATTATTGCATAGATGGCATAAATTAAACAAGGTTATCAAAATTCAACGCTTGGAAACATTTGAAGTAATGATTATTATCAATTATAAAACGGTAAAATACAGCCCCCGATATAGCAGCTGAAGAGCTCCTCGAACGCTGCTGAGATATGTGACGACACACCCTGGACCAGTCCTGTCTAAGCAGACGATGTCCCATAACATCTTACACATTTTTCAGAGCCTATTTTGTCATCTCCTCTTCACTTATTTCTCTTCCTTCACTAGCGTCAGTCTTAATGTTAGTCTGTTGCCTCACTCTTAACTTCGTGTATGGTATTATTTTGATGAAAAATGCAGCGTTAAAAAAATAAAGGAATCAGTCACTTGTAAACAAAATAAGACGCCATTGTATTTTCAGCTGCTTGCACCGGGGCATGTTCGGCGTTTCAAGAGGGAACGAATACCATCCTGCTATTATTCGGAGGGCTTTTCAATTTGAAAGTGGGGTTTATTTTCATTGATCATTGACCCTTCTCCTATGTATTTACAATCAAACGGTTTTAGCTATCAGAATCAGTTTCACTTTCCCTTTATAATGGTGTGAAATAAGGTCATGTTTAAATACACCAAACTCTTTATAATTTGATAAATAATTGCATTGCAATTACGTTCATTCATTATAGGACGTCGTCTGCTTAAGCAGGATCGATCCCGAGTGTGACGACATCAAAACATCGCTATATTTCTGGCGAATCCTCGGATATTCTAGATGCTGAGAAGAGCTTTTATTTGTGTTGTTTTTATAATCACCAGATACGCAGTTGACATAAAACTTATACGATTGCCATCTGTAAGCTTCCCAGTTTCTAGTGATACATTAATTGCCATATTTGTGATTTTCTTTGAATATCTACTTTAAGAAGAATTCTGAGTATATGTGTATATTTATGTTTATCTGAATAGTGTTAGTTTTTAATTGCATCCTGTACTAGTAAAAAGAAGGAAACTATTTAGTTCAAATAGTTCAAATATTTCAGTCATAGGTGATTAGCAAATTGGCTTGGTGACATTTTCCCCTTTCTCTATTTCATTAAAGATATAGGGGTATGCTGTCATCAGGTATTAAGATAGGGTTAGGGGTAGGGGTAGGGTTAGGGGTAGGGGTAGGGTTAGGGGTAGGGGTAGGGGTAGGGTTAGGGTTAGGGGTAGGGGAAGGGTTAGGGGTAGGGGTAGGGTTATACCTGTATAGTTCTGTTTGCAGCTCTGGTCGAAATTTTGGATTTATTTTGTGCAAGATATTGACTTCGAATCGTGTTTAATATCAATATTTAAGAAGAATTCTGAGCATATGTGTATATTTATGTTTATCTGAATAGTGAATAGTGAATAGCAGTAGTTAGATAATACATGTATCACATGACCCTCGGCTTTATTGCTTACATATTTATCTGACAAATCATGTTTTCTGTTGTTACGTTGTCCTACTTTTCTGGCAATCAAAGTGTCATACCAGTATTAAAGGGCAATCCAACCTTGGTAATAAGATGATTTGTGTGAAAGCAGAAAAATAAGGAAAGAAATAAGGAAAAACAGGATGGTGAAAGTTTGAAAGAAATCGGACAAGGAATAAGAAAGTTATGGATGTTTGAAAAATGGGATCACTACATGTACATCTATGCGAATCTCAAATTGGCAATTTGGTGAGTCGATTGTGACATACTTGTGGACAACTCTTCCGTTTGTCGTACACAAAAATATCTTTAATTTGCGGTTTTCTCCAAAGCGCCTTTACCCTCGGGACAGTAATCATAATATCTTGGAGAGTTATAGGTCCTCATGAAAGAAAAGGATACTACTGAGTAATACATTGTGAAAAAAATAAAATTTTAGTCATTTTGTGTGTTGGAGTGAACAGGGGAGTTGTCCGCTACTACATGTAGATCACAGTGACATTTCGTATTCAGCCAATTTGAAATTCCCATACACATATAGTGATTACAACTTTTACAAATTCATAACTTTCTTATTGCTTGTCCGATTTCGTTCAAACTTTCACCAATCTGCTTCTCTGATTTATCCTCTTTCTTTCAGAGCAACTTGCCATTAAGGTTGGATTTCCCTTTAAAGCATATCAATCACTAATAAAAATATTTTGCTCTGTATGTTATACCGTTTTCATATTCATTGCCAAAAGTGGATTTAATCCGGACTAAGTCAGGATCGATAGATCCGCATCTCAAGTCCTGCTATTGTTCATACTTACAGCAACTAGAGTACATCGCATCTGATGTATGCATTTGTTTCTACGGTTGCGAACATTTGTAGAGATATCTCAATCAGCTGCAAGTAGTGCGGATAGCATTCATATTACAAGCAAAATGTCCGGTCAGGACTAAGTCCGGACTCACACCTGCTCAAGAAGTGGATCGAGAAGTCCGGACTAAGAACCAATAGAGTGATGCTTATAGTGTTTGTATTAAGCTTTTGGATCCCGACTAAAGTGCCGACTAAGTCAGCATTTACTCCACTTCTATCCCTAATATGAAAAGATTATTAGGGGTTCCAATCCATATCGCCATACTTTATTCAAAGTATAAGCTTCAAATGTTAATTCTATAAAGAGATATTGCAAGTCTAAATACGTGCTAAATTAACACTACATGTACAGTGACTTGCTAGTAGACCCGCGCACACGGAACCAAAGTTGGAGTTGGGTTCCGCACATGGGGATTTTATGTTTTCCTTTAATTTCTTCATACCCCTTTACCGTTAAAACACATACATGTAGAAGGTCCGGCTAAGTGTTTTGAGGTTAACTTTATACATTCTAGCTGTATACAAATTACTTTTTTTTAAGGCCTCATTCTCCAGCAACTTTATATTTTTGACCTGTACCTGCATGGCTGCACACAAACTTTTCTTTTTTGGAGCAGGTCTGGTATTAAATATTTAGGGTCTGGTCTGTATGCATATATACAGTGAAAACTGTCTATAAAGACCACTCAAGGGAGACAAGAAAAGCGGTCTTTAAGATCAGGTGGTCTTTATGTACAGGTTCGTTTAATACACATTTCAATGGGAAACACTTTTCAGGGGAAACAAAAATTGTCTTTATAGACAGGTGGTCTTTCTATACAGGTGGTCGCTAAAGCAGGTTTGACTGTTTGTTTGAATCCCTGATGACCTTCCTCACAACAAATTGGCCTCCTTTAAAAACTTAACAAGTTTTCATTATTTTATCTATAGCTCATGTGGCAGTATAATGTGACTTTATAAGAACTCACATGACTGCATTAGAACTTTTTAAGTTTTAACCGATCATTTTTTTCATAAGCATAGATCTACTTTTACTTTCAATTTTGGATATATAATCATGTGTTTTCCTTTTCTCCTGTGGACATCAGAAATTTGTCAACATCAGTATACATTAGTATACATTAGTGAGGTTCACATGGAAGGAACTAAACTTTAAGTTTCGCTTGTAGTTTCAAAATTTTAAGTTATCTTGTAGTTTCAGACTGTATGAATGGACTTATAGTTTGGAAACTTAAAGTTTACTTACAGTATTTCCAGAACCACAAGCAAACTTGTAGTTAACGCCGGAACCACGAGCAGCAGGGTTTTTTGTCGTAGTTACGGACAGTGTGGGCAGAATAAACTTTACAAACTCATTGTTATCGATGACCTCTCTGCTCATGTTAAACGAAGATCGCTCAACTTGCAATCTCAGAACAACAAGCGTCGTTGTTTTGGGCTCGTGTGAACCCTCATCGTTGTTTGTGAGCCGTTATTTCGTTAACTTAAAGTTTCACCGACTTAAAGTTTCAAAACTACAAGTCTTGAATGAATGTAGCTATTGTTCTAAATTACTTCAATTCAATTATTTTTACATTTTTTTCTTTATACAGGTGTCTGGGGTCAAGGCCACAGAGAAGAGAACGAAGCGTAAGTATCTTTATTTTTTAAAGCCAAGGAATATATATGCTTTGGATGTACACATGCATGATAACTAAATAATTATGGAAACATGTATACAACCATAGGAAGCAATTCCTAAAGCAAAATTAGGTGATGCCATCATAGAGTATGTTAGGACAAAGAACATCCATATATCCCTTTCAGATCGCCGAAGCACTTTTCATTCCGCTGTCGTTCCGTCTTCCTTGGAAGCGCTTCGTATCGCTTTGCTCTCAAATCAAGCAAAAGATGCCGCTATTTCATGGAAGCAGTAAAGGAGCACGATGCTCAGAGCAGAAGTACGTCATCTGCACAATGCATTGCTTTCCGTTCATGCACGCACAGGACGTAGATGACCTTTGGCCCTTCATTCCGCTTTATTCGGTGCAACTGTTCATATAAAATATTGCAGCGTTATAAATTCCGCTTTTGGCTAGATAATGCTTGAAAACCACCTCTTGAGGTAGTCGCAGACCTCCCAAGTCGATAGCGGAATATCCGACCTACCACCCTTTCACATCAAAGCGTTATCTGGCCAAAGCGCTTTTGATTCCGCTATATTGGCCCAATATGAAAGGGGTAATTGTAGTCTCTGTTCTTGATATAGAAAAAGGTATGTCCATCAGTTTGTTCCTATTGAAGATAGTTTTGCCAATTTATGAGGATAGTCATTTGTAAAATTTTCTCAAATGTAGAGTTATGTTTTTGTCGGTCGGTGCTTGGTTCAAATAGCTTTAGTATTTCTTTTGTGAAGTTTGTTAAGAGATATTAAAACAAAATTTCAAATGTACAATGCAGTCGAGCTCGATCTTTTACATATTGAAATGATTATTCATGGCATTGATGTCATCATATGCTTGTACACACATTTTAAAGGAATGTGCATGTGACAAAAGCACCACTAATACCCATTGTTAATGTTTGCTGTAATATAGCTCATGGAGGATTGGAAGTTGGTATGCTATAGAGATAAACAAAGACAAATAAATAAATAGTAATTTAACTAGAAACTGTTGCAACATAAACTTTTGCGAATCCTTAAATGACAGCTAATTTTGAAGCAAAAAACTTTTGCGAATTGCAATCATTTTTATGTTGTTTCAGTAGACCGCTTCGATAAATGTATGCAAATTTTATACATATATCTTTCAAACAAAGGTTGTTCTTGACAACCTGAAAGCTTGCCAGGGGCTTGCCGGACATAGCAACAAATAATGTATGCAAACTGGATTCCAAGCATTGAGGCTCATTTATAAAAAGCAGGTTAATGGAATAGCTCGTCACTAGGTGCTCAGCGAATATATGTGCATAAATTTGTAACAGAAGCAGTCTGTTGTGATTTGATTATTTCGCAAATCTTTGACCACTCGCGAAAGTCGCCAAAGTGTCATGAACGCAAAAATTTCTGGTGTTACAGTTGATCTGTGTTATACCCAACATACATTGTAAATTAATTTCTACAGTATACCTCTTTGTTCTTTGATATGCAGATTATTTAAACTTGGAGCACCTGATATGGATGTGGAAAGTGAAGTTAGAAAGGTCAGTCAGGTTTTAAAGAATGAAAAATAACTTTATTATGATTAATTTCTTCTGTTACTACTGTTAAACTTAGTACTAATTTGTTACTGTTATAACATTGTCATTATTAAACATTGTTATTAATGGATCATTATCAGTTTCTGTTATTATTGTTATTATTGTTTTCATCATTGTTATCATACATGTACACATCTTTATTTGGTTACTTTTTTGGTTTTTTTTTGAATTGATAATGGTTTATTTAAATCAGCACATGGCAGCCCGAAGGCTGAATTGAGTGTGATGTACAATAAAAACACATGTAGATATTTATACAAGATTCAAAAACATTAAAACATAAACATTCACATATATATATATAACTTTAAAAACATATGGAGAACACAGAGACATATTATATCATACTTATATCTGTTGTTATTGAAAAATAACTTTATTATGATTAATTTCTTTTGTTACTGCAGTTAAACTAGTACTAATTTGTTGCTGTTTTAACATTATCATTATTAAACATTGTTATTAATGGATCATTATCAGTTTCTATTATTATTGTTATCATTGTCTTCATCATTATTTTCATACATGTACATATCTTTATTTGGTTATATCTGTTATTGTTTTTCTTTTAATATTAAATTATATCAATGTTGGCAGGATCAGTATCATGTCTAGATATTTTTCTCAGGAGGCTTTGCTTTTAATAGGGGAAAATGCTTTTATCTTACTGAAATAAAGCCAGGTTATGAATTTCAGATTACTGTTATACATGTATGACATAAGAAGTTAATACATACACCTGTAGAGATAGATTTAACCCCTGTCCTTTGATCAAGTGTTGATTTTACCTGGACACACAATGGCCCAAGTGAAGTGAAGTGCTATTTTAGCACACACATGCACAGTTACAAACAGTCTGAAGGCCAAATGTTTATGTAGGACCCCATTATCACAAAGGTCAACAATCAGTGAAATAAACCTTATTTGATTTATGCACTTGGAAACTGAGAAAGAAAAAGTTACTCAGATACTCCTACCTTGACTTCATCTAAAGAAAAGGTCTTTTCAGTGCTTTTGGCACAATAAATCAGGCGCATGGGGGAGGGGGGTGGTAGGGTGGTCCCCCCAAAAAAAAACAACTGCAACTATAAAAAAGAAAAAAAGCAGGGGGGGGGGGAGTGAGAGAAAAAGCCTGAAAATGTGTTACGAGCCATTAACTTTCTTTCTAAATATGTCAAAAAATGTCCAAGCTTTCATGCTTTGAGCGGGAGAGGGACCCCCTCCTCCTTTTAAATCTTTAACCAAAACTGGTTTGAAGGAATTTTTTGAAAGCACCTCACAGTTTTGTATTCTATTTAGGAATGACATAATAATAAATATATAACATATAATACATACAACATTGCAGGGTATTTACCCTTTATGATATCGCTTGCAGGAGTTAATATTGCATCTATATTTTCTCTCTCCGTCTATGCAGGCTGTTCAGCCACTTGAACAAAGGCTAGATGCCATAGAGAAACAGTAAGTGTGCCTGTGATATTAAACTCCTTTGTGAAAGTACCTGTATTCATCTTTGATTACACTGTAGTCAGTATTTTATATGAAGCAATTACATCGGTGATTAACAGTACATACTGTGAAACCTGTCTATAAAGACCACTCGAGGGAGACAAGAATTGCAGTCTTTATGAGCAGGTGGTCTATCTGTACAGGTTCCTTTAATACACATTTCAATGAGAAACACTTTTCAAGAGAAACAAATATCGTGGTCTTTACAGACAGGTGGTCTTTCCATACAGGTGGTCGCTAAAGCAGGTTTGACTGTATTGCGGAAAAAAATATGATTTTGCTTTTATTTTTTTTCATGCAGAAATTAATGATAGTATTAAAGGAAAATGGGATTATTGGACATACATGTATGAATAAACCATCAAACCTTTTAAAACAAATTCTCAACAATTAGCCAGTTTGTAATTAGTTCGTGGTACAAATGACCCTGTAATGACCTCAATTTGTACGCGCACGCGCATCTGTTTTGGTGGACGCTCAACTTGTTTAACTTGTCAAATCATACTGGAGCGCACGCATCATGGTGCGCACACCATGAAAGCATTTAAAAGTCAATTGAACTCTGTACATATGACCTTTATCTGGACATGCGCAAATTGTAATTAAAAACTGGCTTATTGCCAAGTAATTGGCAACAATTCAGGGGAGCGTTTCATCAAGTGTTTTGTCAGTGCTTTTTACCGACAACTGTTATAATCTGCTGAAATCCTTGCATCTGATTGGCTGAGAGCAAATTTGTCGGTAAAAATCACTGACAAAACACTTTCATGAAACATTCCCCAGCTCACACCCGTAGGCCATTTTTTAAAGACGAGATAGAAAAATTGTGTAAATCAAAGATCAAGTATTATGTGAATGAATCTTTTTGGGGGTTTAGAAAGGATATTGGGTAGAAATGTGCACCATCACCATGGGATATTTCAGAGAATAGATCATTTCCCTTCTTTGGAATACTTAAAAAGTTTAATAAATGTTTCTTTCCTACTGTCTTCTGTTATTTTGTCTTTAATGTTCACTTAAGCCCGGCGCACACTGTACGATCCGATTGCGACCCGATTTTCTAAAAAAATGCAGTTTGCATTAAAAGTGAAAGTTTAATTAAGTGAAATTATCTCATTTGAAGTTCGGAATAATGATACGAATACTAATATCGAAATTTTGGTTAACTGCAATTCTTCTGGTTAGAGTAAAGGCCAAATCAGCTTCAAATCTTAGTTGATCGCAAGATTGGTATGACGTCACTACAATTTGGAATTGAATTCGCTTTTATTCCTACAAGGGGGCTCGCAGTAGCCCAGAATTTCAATTTTAGTATTCATACTGCTATTCGGAACTTTGATCACGAAGATTTTACATGTTTGAAGGTTCATATCAAATGTTATAACAACTTTTCCCAAAATCGCATCATAGTCAGATCATGCGCCAGGCTTTACATGTTATGTGCAAATTAAACAAATCGTATTTCATGGCATATTGCATACTATAATTTTTTCTCTCCTACAGAACAATACGCAAATATCCAGAAGTTGCCTATCTACCAGAGAGTACAAGAATGAGAATTTTAGTAAGTTTTAATTCATTGGATACACAAATAACAGATCTGTGCATGTTAGCTTTTTGTCATTTAGTTTCAGTGTATCGATGCATGAAATCTGCCAGTCAGAATGTCAATATTACATGATTGAATGTCAATACATTACACTACAAACACTGAAAAATGCATGCAGTGTTTGTTCCTTATATACCGGATGCTCTCTCTCTCTCTCTCTCTAAAGGGAAGGTTGAGTTTTGGGAAAGTTAAAAAATAATTTGTGAGCTTTTCTCATTCTTTTTATGCTACTTTGGAAGATTATCATAGCAGAAATGTCCCCTGAAAAGGATTGCTCTTCAAATTCCCCTCACATTCAAAATGAGACAAGAAACGACTGAAATGTTCGGGCCGACACATTTGTGTGTAGTCCCATATACACATTTCTGTGTGCAGTGCATGTGACTCTCGGCAGAACTGAGTCAATTTCTTATCATTTTGGGTGAATCCACAACCTGACAGCATACACCAATTCTTATGTGCTATATATCAAATCAACCTTTCCCAATTGCTTTGAGAGAGTTTCTGTCACGATTCAATCTCATGACCAGAACTCAACTTTATCTTTACTGTTTTAGAAAAGTGTAGACATTGAAGTATGTTCAGACTATTCCCCCCTTTATCAATGTCTATATCGCATATGGTAAAATCCGGTGCCAGTAAACCTTTTCTTGCTTTCAAGTGTGCTTAACATATGCTGCATAATGAATGCTGACCTTTTATTGGAGAATTTGTCAATGTTTGCATGTACTTACAGTTGCAATCCTTATCAAATTTGCCCTTAGGTTGAATATTAAGGCCACCTATCATTTTCAAATTATTACCACTTCTGATTGAAGGAGGAGTTTGATATGTTTTGCTTTAATTTTTGTAAATCTTGTATGATACACATGGTGTGTTTATTATTCACTATTTAGTGTGAGTGAATCAAAAACCCCAAATTCAAACCTAAATATTTGTTGCACTAGTTACTCACCTTGTCGCCTATCATGTTTTTTTAATAATTTGACACCTTCATCAAAATCTGACCGTAGACAGATGAACAGTAGCATTTTTCCTGATTCATGTCAAATTTTCCTCTGTCCAAGTTTGGAAAGAAATGGATTGTTAACACAAGGTTGGTTTAATAAATGGTCTCCAAATCCACAAGAAAGCACTCACCCATAATGAAAGTAGCTCCTCAACACCATTCTTCCCAAACTTGGACAAATGTGATACTGACATGCTTTTTAAAAATAGCTGGTGCTCCGTCATCCATGATCGCATTTTGATGAGCAGCCTATCCAATTAGAGAAGACATCATCAACTATTGTACCATTATAGCATATTTTAGCAACTTCACTTTCTTTTTGAGCTATTGTCTTAGCCTTTGCGTATTCAATTGCGTATTCCCCTTTCTACACGGTCGCACACCCCAAACCATGAGATATTGAAAAGTGACTGCATCGTCATCTGGGTACTTTTGCGCAAACCATGAGATACACTTGTTTTACTTGAAGGCTGAAAATCCTTCATACAAATAATAATTGTTCATATTTATTATTTTAATCAACGTTCTTTATCAGATTACGGGTGGAGCTGGTTTTGTTGGCTCGCATCTCGCTGACCGACTCATGCTGGAAGGTCACGAGGTCACGGTAGTGGATAATTTCTTCACGGGTCGCAAGAGAAACATTGAGCATTGGATTGGCCATCCTAACTTTGAGCTGATCAATCACGATGTGGTCAATTCGCTTATGATAGAAGGTGAGATAGAAACTATTTTAGGTTCTCTGACATTGGCTCTGACGACAATTGCTTTCGGGCTTTATTTCGTCATAGATACAGGGACAGGGTTAGGGTTAGGGTTGCCATTGGATTTTAGATCAGGGGAGTGTTTCATCAAGTGTCTTGTCAGTGATTTTTACTGACAAATTTGCTCTCAGCCAATCAGATGCAAGGATTTCAGTAGCAACAGTTGTTGGTAAAAATCACTGGCAAAACGCTTGATGAAACGCTCCCCGGGATATTGACCTCACAGGGATTGTGGCGAGAGCATGTGACATACAATGTGTTTAAACTGAGATTGTTTCTTCGTGAACAAACAAAAAAAGTACTCTCATTGCGTGAAGTATTCACATGGAGTATATTCTATGCCCTAATTACCAGTGAAATGGGCATCTTAATTCAACTCTTGCAAGTTAAACAACAACGACGACATCACAACAACGACGACATCAAAACAACAGCGACATCAAAACAACAACAACAACTGAAGACTTGAAATGAATGATGACTTCTATTAAAATGATTTTGTTTTGAAATGTTTATTAGCTGGGTAGTGAGCTTTTAAAGATAGGAAAATCAAGTTTGTTATCCTATTTTGCATTTCTCTTTTAGTATGTTAATGTGAGGTGTACCTTGTAGTGAGTGTTATATCAGCAAGTATCTGTTAGTGAATTTACATACGTTTTTTTTTTGTTCAAGCAACCTACCTGCATCACGATTGACAATTCAGAATTACTTTAAGCCAGCCTCGAAATCAAATTCTATTACCAGACCCCAAGCTTAACTTTTTTTTTTTTTATAAAGAATGAATTGGAAAATAGAACGAAGCCTATTAAAATGGTATCACTCAGGTGAAAACAAAGAAAAAAGCATGAGTGTTTATTTTCATTTTCAGCCCCGGTTCATTGAGATGTAGAGCAAAGGTCATTCAGGGCCAAAGAATCAATTTGACAAACAGTCGTGAACCTTGACCTCATTATCCTCAGAGACCATGTGACCTTCGATGTATTTTCTTCTCAACTTGGGCTTGTTTGTGCCAATGTTGTTTGACCAACTGTATGGTTATGGGGCTGTGTTCATAAGGTGTTTTTTCCAGCCTAGCATTGGGCTTTTGAAAGACTATGGCCCGTATTAACTTAAACCATGGTCTAAATGTGTGGTCTAACTATGGGTAGCCAAAAATGTCAAAAATTTGTTTACACTGTATGTTCCTTATGTTTACTGGATTCTGGTCTCATGCTTCAGTGGTCAAGAAAACTATTTAGCTTATCATTCCCAGACAGTTTTTAAATGTTTGAGTACCAAAAATGCTGATAAATTGAATATCTACTGTTAGAGATTTGTGTCACATTTGGCTGCCCATAGTTAAACCACAGATTTAAACCATGGTTTAAGTTAAACCGAAGTTCAGAGTACGGGCCATTTAGTTTAAAAAACATCCTGAATTTATCAGTCTCTTTAAAATGTCCACTTTGAAACTTTAATACAAAACGGTGTGTTTTGAAACGTGGTTTAGTATAAATCCAGCTTTCTGAAATCTCATGAATGCAACCGAGATCGTAAAAGATGTCGAGATGATGCTACACTCAGTGCTGCGGGTGCATGACACATGGAGTGTCTGTAGGCACGCACCTAAGTTTTTTGTTGGTTATGCGACACATGCTTCGGCGACGATCGCTCCATGTCGATTTCGTAACAACCAAATATTAACTTTAGCCTTTGACTATAAAGCACTATATCACACCCTGACCCTAACCCTAAACCTGACCTAATACCCAATTGCAATGCAACCCTTACCTGATGTTATATATCAGAGCACATTTTTGTTACACGAAACATACAGTGCAGGATCTGACTATTTCATCGTACACAAACACCTGAGTGGGAGATACTGTGCCATTGTTGCCACAAAAATGGAACTGTTACGGCCATTGTTTGAGCCAAATATGTAAGCGTAGAAAGGTGTGAGGTCCTTGAAGCTGATTTTACTTTTGAAAAAAAAATCTCATGAATGTGACACTGGGAAACTGTGTTTCAAATGAGTGATTTTATTGTTTTAAATTCCTGATTCTGGCTTAACAAAATCCTATGAATGCATCCTTATTTTGTTTTATAGAAGCAGTGGTTTAGAATTGTTTTGTCAGGATTTGATACAAAGAGGGAAGGGGAGGGGATAGCGCATGAGAAGTACAACAGGTTTTCTCATTACTCTGCTGTGAGCTACTTACTTCGTACATGTATATTGACACTGAATCTCATTTTAAAGAACAGGATTAACATCCTTATTGCTCTATGCAGATGATATTGTCTTTTTGAGATTCAGAAGGGAATAACTCTGTGTTAAAGAGAAGGTTGAGTTATAGGGAAGGTGAAAAATAATTTGTGAGCTTTCTCATTCTATTTATGTTAGTTTGGAAGATTATCCTAGTAGAAATGTCCCTGAAAAGGGTTCATTTCATTAATTTCCTTTAATTTTCAAATTCTCATAAAAACATTAACAATTTATACATTCAGTTACATTAAAAGTCATGCATATATAAAATACATAAATATAATACAAGAATTTGAAGGAGCCAGCAGAGGCCATTGGCCTTTCAAAGGCTGGGCTCCTCGTAACCACAGTAAGTAAATTATAATAAAAGAAAGGAAGATAAATAAATGGGTAATAAGTGGGATTGGGTAATAAGTGGGATTGGGTAATAAGTGGGATTGGGCATTGATACCTGTTAAATAAGATTAAATTGAAAGTTCATTCATGAGATAATGACTATATTTTCGTTTAAAAGAGGCAAGAGATGGACACTTTTTAATTTCAGTCGGTGTGGCATTCCACAATGTTACACCAGAGTATTTGACAGATTTACGTGAAGTTTGGTATTTTAACATAGGGATATACAAGTCATTTGCATGTTGTGTGAAATGTGTATGAACATCCTTTGCACTTTTAAACATATTATCAAAATAGCACCAGTGTTAACTTCAAATCACCTTATATTCAAAATATGAAAAGAAACAGCTGAAATGTGCGAGCCAAACTTTTGTGTATAGTCCCATATACATATTTCTGTGTGCAGTGCATGTAACTCTCGGCAGGATTGAGTCAATTTCTTGTATTTTTGGTGATTCCAAAACCTTACAGCATACACCAATTATTATGCGCTATATATAATTAACCTTTCCCAATGGCTTTATCTTTAAAGTATAGAAGTTAAAGTCCTTTTGCCTGTATGCAGGCGATATTGTCTTTTAAGAGTCAGAATGGTGTTCACTCTGTGTTAAAATATAGAAGTTAACATCCTTATGGGTCTATGCAGATCATATGCAGACTGACTGGCATGAGCTGTCGGTGTACATTGTATGTAACAAACATTTTTCAAACGTTGAGCAGAGGCAGCTGGCACTTTGGGTAATACATACAATGTGTACATCTCTGATCATATTGCAAAATGAATCGTGATATTAATATTAATATTAGTCTGCAAGCTCAGACACTACCTTGAGGAATGACGTGTTTAAAGTGAAAACTAAACCATTTTGGCTTCTCAGTTGAGACTAGTAGGCCTTTGGTAATTTCATACAATGTGTACATATCTCATCATATTACAGAATGGTGTGTGATGTTAATTGTAGTTAGGGTGTGACGTGTTGAAAGGGAATACAAGACAACGTTGGCTTAGCTGATGATAGAACATATATCAACTGAATATGATTCTCTTTTGATCATAATTTGGGAAATTTCAATATTTATCCAAATAATTAAGGTACATGTGACAATCATAAAGATAAAGTTGAGTTCTGGTCATGACATTGAATTATGAAAGAAACTGTCTCAAAACAATTGGGAAAGGTTGATTATACAGAAAATATGAATTGGTACATGCTGTAAGGTCTTGGAATCACCAAAATGAGAAGAAATTGACTCAATCCTGCCGAGAGTCACACGCACTGCACACAGAAATGTGTCTATGGGACTACACACAAATGTTCGGCCTGAACATTTCAGCTGTTTCTTGTCATATTTTGAATGTGAGAGCATTTGAAGAGCAATCCTTTTCAGGGGACATATCTACTATGATAATCTTCCAAACTAACATAGAAAGAAGGAGGAAGCTCACAAAATATTTTTTACCTTTCCCAGAGAACTCAAGCTTTCCTTTAATCTCTTTCAAATGACTTTCTTTTAATGTTATACATTCTAATTCTGGAGCTGAACAGCTGACATTGGACAGATACAAACATTACATGTATGTATATACATGTACCTGAAAATATTTGGTACCCGTGTATATATTGGTATAATTTCCAGGCAGCCTGTAAAAAGACATCATTCATCCCATCCCTGGTATTCAGTCACAAAGAATCAATTTAGACATTTAGAATAAAATTCCATCATTTTCATGTCAAGTTTGTAGATATGATGTATCAGTAAAGCACTTCTCTATTACAAAACCTGCAAATTTGTTTTAGGATTTTCAGATACATGTATGAGAATATGATTGAAATCAATAAGCTTACCGGTGTGTACAGTTGTACATTACTATAAATGTGATATTGTCACGTGTGGGGAATCTAGATTTGTGAAACACTTGGAAAATATGAAATAATGTCCTGCTTGTATTTATAACCCCTTCATCAAGTTTATAATTCTGTTCAAGTAGTATTGTAGAATAAAGGCCTATATCGTACATGTACATGCACATACAGGTATATCTAGAGTACTGTACCTTCCATATACAGTCAAACATTGTTATTAAGGCCACCAAAGGGAAACAGAAAAAGTGGCCACTGTAGATAGGTGACCTTTATAGACAGGTTCTAAGGCACATATTTCTTGCTACAGGGAGGCAATATAAGTGACCACTGTAGACAGGTGGCCACTAAGACAGGTTTGACTGTACATGATAATAGTGATTTGAATTTCATTAATACCTTGCTACAAATCTGTATTAACTGTAGGCATTCTAATTGATTGCACACTTTAGATTGCGCTTCGGAATGGGAGTGGCATTTTCTAAAGTGCATTTGTGAAATTTTACAGAATTGTAAAGACTGGGAATTCAATAGGGTGCGGCATAATGGATATAAACATGGCTTGAATAGCAGTTTCAATAATGGCAAAGGCTGGGATTTTGTGACACAGCTGAATTCTTTTCTATTGATTCCACAATGAATGGAAGTGTAGAGTACTCAGGATCTGACCTGCACTGCTGTTCGGACTATGACTATTTCCATTAATTGTGAAGTGTCCTTCCTTTCTAAATTCCACAACTATATTTTGGCTAATTACATCCCTGAATAAAACCTTTACTGTGTATCATTGGCTATGAATAATGTGTATTGTAGAACACTGTGAATAAGGACTCTAGGATGAAAAGGGAGAAAAGTTTGAAAAATTGTATTGACAATGGGATTTTTTTCGGGGGGGGGGGGGTACTTTTGAATGATTCAGCCCTTTTTCTTTTATTCTTGATAACATACAAATAAAAGAACAAAAAGGATCTTCATCATTACTGGACAGAATTATGCCCCCCCCCCAAAAAAAAAAAAAAAAAAAAAGAGCAAAAAAGAAAGAAGAAAAAAACATTTTTCACCAGGGGGGGGGGGGGGGCGTTTCATCAAGTGTCTTGTCTGATTTTTCCTGACAAATTTGCTCTCACCCAATCACATGCAAGGATTTCAGTAGCTTATAACAGTTATTGCAACTTGTCATTGATGACAAGTTTTATGAAACGGGGCCCTGGACTGCTGTTCAGACAAAAAATATTCCCATTAGTTGTGTGTCAAAGTGTTCTTCTTTTACAAATTCCACAACCATTTTGGAGTAATTGCAATCCTCAATAAAACCTTTCCTTTTGTATGATGGGCCGTGAATTATGTGTATTGTAGTATAGTGTGAATTCAGACAAAAGTTGGAAAGCATTTGGATAATTTTGTTTGAGTAATGCAGACCCTTTCATTTCTTCATTCTTTGTTAAATACATGTAAAAGAATGATAGGGTGAGCATTTACAGGGACAAATAGGTTGTTAGCAAAATATTTTCCATTTTTATCCCTAATCCCTATTCACCATTTATTATTCCAGTATGCCTGCTGTAATACCATCAATAGTTGGACCCCATATGTTTCTTATTAGCACCTATAGAGCTCAGCAATCTTATTGAAGGACTAAAAGCCTTTTGAATAATGTTTGAAAAGATTCTGTTATGATGACAAATGATTGAAGAGCGATTTGATGTAAAACCGAATCAGCAATATTCTGTAAAAAGAGTGACTCATTTGGAGGGGGACAGGAGGGGGACAGGTCGGGGCAGGAGGGGGTAGGATGGAATAATAGCCCTGAGAAAAGAAATGAGATAATGAACTGAAATGAGATGTCTTCTTTGATGTTTATTCTATCAACATTTAAGAAATAAATTATCTTACCAAATGTGATGTTACAGTAGGTAGGATACATGATTTTATCTTGAAAAATAGAGTTTAAAGCTAAAGCCCTCCGCACACTATACGATCAGTCCCCGATTCGATTTCTGAAGAAAATGTGATAGCATTTGATATTTAACATTTAAACTCATAAAATATTTTTGATTAAGGTTCTGAAAAGTCATAAAATAAAAAATATGGCTAATTGCAAGCTTTTTAGTGAAAGGAAAGGCCAAATCAGCTCTGAGTCTTAGTGATGTCATAGCAGTCCTACGATTGTCTACGATTTGAAACTGATTCTGCCCTTATTCCGGGCATAAGGCCAACAGCGCACCCAAAGCCTACATGTATGTTTAGTATCCATATTATTGTTCAGAACCCGAGTGAGGTAGATTTTGAATGTTCTTAAAATGCCCATATTTAATGCTAATTGTGATTTATTACCAAAATTGGATCGCAGTTGATGGTATAGTGTGTTGTGTGCATTATGCATTGAGGAGCAATTGATTATGGTGAACACACATTTTTCATAGACACCCTTCATGAGTTATCTCATCCTTACCGTATTATTCAACAGGTTTACATGTCAATGCATTTGTTGTCATGAGAAATGGAACACTATATCTTTATGAAGTTTACATGTACAGTATTGAAGATGCATTAGTCAAAGTCTGTAGATATCAGGTATGCCATGTTGTGATATTATACATGGATCCTACTATATTTCCTTTAACTGATTGTGTATTGAAAGATCATGTGAAATTTATGATCAATGTATATTTTGCATTATGTTGCAAAAAGTACATTTACACTATAAAGCATGCACTGTATTTATTTTACACTAGCAAATATTTCAAATCATTTTTGATGGGTGTGTGTGTATGTGTGTGCGTTGGTGTTCACCGGCGACCGCGGGCATTTTTATGAAAACACATCTTCGAACCGAGGACTGTCCTCGTTTTGATTTACAGTTTGTTGGCTTTATTTTTAGCTTCTAACTACGCTGTTGAAATTTGGAGCATTTCTGAGCAGAGTCCATGTTTGGGTGGTCGTGAACTTTTTCGTGTGTATAATTTTTTTTTTTCTTTTTTTTGTTGCTTACGCACTCTATCCAATAGACGGGCACGCCCGGAAAGCATGTTACAATTTAACAGGATTTATTTTTAGTCTTTCAGGATTATTCTCTTCAAAAACAATTGAAAAATAACTGAATAATTAATTATGAATAAGTCCATGTGCGGTTGGGTAGTGTTGACACACAGTCCTAGTTTTCTGGTGAAAACACGTAGGTGTGGGCGTGTTTAGCCGTATGTCCGAGGACATTTTCGGTCAGAGAACAAAAGAAAAATCATGACAACAATGGTCCTCGGAAGCCGGACAATAGTCCTCGAACGTCGAACAATGAATTTGTGCTTTATTCCGTCGACTGTCCGAGGACGAGGGACAATAGAGGAACAATACCTGTCCTCGGAAGTAAAGCCATGTAAACCTGCGTGGGTCTGTTTAGCAGTATATCCGAGGACATTTTCGGACAGAGAACAAAAAAAAAATCATGACAACAATGGTCCTCGGAAGCCGGACAATAGTCCTCGAACGTCGAACAATGAATTTATGCCTTATTCCGTCGACTGTCCGAGGACGAGTAACAATAGAGGAATAATAGTTGTCCTCGGAAGTAAAGCCATGTAAACGTGTGTGTGTGTGTGTGTGTGTGTGTGTGTGTGTGTGAGTCTTCCAATGTTCGATGTACATGCAATTTATTCTTCTAGCTTGTCTTGTCACACAGATTTTTCATTTTCTTTCCTATTTTTCTCTCCTCCTCCTCCTCAATGCAGTGGATCAAATCTACCATTTGGCATGCCCTGCCTCCCCACCACACTACATGTATAACCCCATCAAGACGATCAAAACCAGCTCACTGGGTACCCTCAACATGCTGGGACTGGCCAAGAGGGTACGAGCAAGGTTGTTGCTTGCATCCACATCAGAAGTTTATGGAGGTAGGGAATTTAAAGTGGCATTAAACTGGCAGAATTTGAACAGCGCCATCTTACAATGATTGCTAAATTAAGATTATAATTTGAAAATCAATTGCATTTTATTTTGAATTTTGACAAACAGATTGTTGGATAATAGGCAAACTTTATATTTCAAACTATTATTTTTGACTTGGCATTGTGGAAAATTGTGTGCAGGTACATTCTAAGCTTCTACAAACTAGAAAGGGGCATGATGGGAAAATGAGAGGCACAGACACTTATCAAATCCTGGTGAAAGATGGCGCTATTGAGGAGCTCCAGTTTACTGTCACTTTAATGTTGGATTAACATTTAGTTGAATCTGGAAGAGTGTTTCAATGGAAATGAGGACGGTGATGATCAATATTGATTGATGATGCAGATGATGAGGAGAAGGAGAAGGAGGGGAGGAGAATAATGATGATGGTGTTTGTGATGAAAAAAAAAAATGAGGATGATGAATATAATGATGTTGATGTTGATGTTGATAAGGATTATGACAATGATGATTATCATGTTTATGAGAATGATGATGATGATGAATTGATGATGATGATGATAGAGATGACTTTGTATTAGGCAGTCCATCATCACTTCTTTGATTGAGCCCTCTGGCATGTATTTCATTATTTTAGGTATCATTGTGCTTATGTTATAACTGTTACTTTCTGCTTGGTACATGACAATGACCATCTCAACAAGTAAGGGAAGAGTATAAAATGTGAACATCCCAGACCATTTGTTTGGTCAGGAATCTAACAAAATCAGATTTTCTGGCTTATCTTTTCATTAAATACAGAGCTTTACTTTCCTTGAGAAATAGTCTATATTCTTACAATCACTTAATTCAAGCAATTTTCAATATTTTGATTATTTTTGTTATTTCGTAGACCCTGAGGAGCATCCCCAAAAGGAGGAATACTGGGGTCACGTGAACCCCATCGGTCCTAGGGCATGTTATGATGAGGGCAAGAGAGTGGCTGAAACCATGTGCTACGCATACGCAAAACAGGTACAATGTCTTGTCCATTTCTGTGAAGGAAGATGTTTTCAGAAGTGTGCGATACATAACTCAGTTTTCAGGGTTTTTAAAAGTTTTGTGTGAAATTTTAAGTTTTCTGAGCAGACTGGTAATTAGAGCGAGAACTTTCAGTGGAATTGCAGGTATAATGAAGAGCACGCCTGAGAAGTAATACCTCTAACCCTATCATGGCATTTACATCCTACAAAGTAGACTTGACTTAAATACAAATATTGGTGAATTTATATAATATTACCAAGAAATAAAACAGTATTTCCATTTTGAAAAAGCTTTGAAAAAATTGCCAGTTTATCAGAGAGAAGAACAGGGGCTGTGTGTTTCAAACATTGTTTTAGATAATTTTCATTTCATTATATCTAAACTAGAAACACTCTTAAATGTGATAGTTTTCTAATTTCCTTCTTCCTCCTTAAGGATAAAGTTGAAGTCCGAGTTGCCAGGATATTCAACACCTTTGGACCTCGTATGCACATGAACGACGGCCGGGTCGTGAGTAACTTCATCCTACAAGCCCTGCAGGATGAACCAATCACGATCTTTGGAAAAGGTCAACAAACACGCTCCTTCCAGTATGTCAGGTACGAGGATCATTCAGTCCCTACTTTTTTATGCTTGCATATAGCTATCTTTCTGCTATTAATGAATAATATAATTTGTTTTGAACCGATTAATAAAATTAGACACAAGTCTATAAAGACAGTGTTGAAAACATGCATAATTATAGGTTGTTAATAGTCGGGATTAAGGAGTTTTCGGAGGTGTCGACTAGAACGCGGTCCTAGATCCTCCCAGCGACAATGGACTGCTTTGTGTTGACTGCATAGAAAGTAGGTGAAGCATGAAGCTAACAATGGATGAAGCGAGATTCACGTTTTAGAGAAGATGGCAAAAACCATGTTTGACGCGTTTTCGATCTGACTAGTGGATGAAGGAGAAGCCAGTGGACGGGTGAGCCGTTCTTGCACAAAGCGCGGTATGCAGCTAACACAAAGCAGTCCATTGTAGCTGGGAGGATCTAAGGCGGCGTTCAAGTTGACACATTCGAAAGCTCACTATTGTCTATTCCTCTTCCCAGATTCATACAACAGTGTATGCATACCTATACCTCTGTGTAAATACAGTGAAACCTGTCTATAAAAACCACTCAAGGGAGACAAGAAAAGCGGTCTTTATGAGCAGGTGGTCTTTATATACAGGTTCGTTTAATACACGTTTCAATGAGAAACACTTTTCAAGGGAAACGGAAATTGTGGTCTTTATAGACAGGTGGTCTTTGTATACAGGTGGTCACTAAAGCAGGTTTGACTGTATATCATTTTTTTTTCGTCAAACTGATAAACTTAAAGATTCAAGTTCTGTGAAGATGCATTCAGAAGATATTAGTTAAAGAAGAAATTTCTTTCGTAATATATATTCATATTACATTAATTGCAAATGAAGTGCAAATTGCAATTGAAACATAACTGAAGATCCAGAAACTTTCACACAATTAGCTAGCGGTCCTTATTTATAAACATTCCAGTCGCTGAAATTATTGAATCACAATGTTCAGTTCTTGCAATTTTTGAACACTCTTGCAGCAAAAATGGCTGATTTCTTAAAAATCATGAAAATTATCACAGTTTGTGGTAGTACAGTTTGTTGCAATATTAGGCATGGTTCAGTATGTGCTGTAGGGAGAGGATGTGAATAAGTGCTGCTCTGAATACTAAACTTCACGCTGTTTTCTGGGCCCCATTTCATAAAACTTGTCATCAATGACAAGTTGCAAGAACTGTTATAAGCTACTGAAATCCTTACATCTGATTGGCTGAGAGCAAATTTGTCAGTAAAAATCACTGACAAGACACTTGATGAAATGCCCCCCTGGGCCTTGTTTCATAAAACTTGTCATCAGTGACAAGTTGCAATAACTGTTATAAGCTACTGATATCCTTGCATCTGATTGGCTGAGAACAAATTTGTTGGTAAAAATCACCGACAAGACACTTGATGAAACGCCCCCCTGATAGCCTTGATACACAAGATCTAATTTGATATCCTTTGTCTTTTGTGTCCTTGTAGTGACCTTGTGAGTGGACTTATTGCACTCATGAATAGCAATGTTTCATCTCCTGTAAACATAGTAAGTATTTGAGCCGTCTATCTCGGTTATGTCTTTAGGATCTCACTTTAAAGGGAAGCTTGATTTCTGGGAAAGGTCAAAAAAATAATTTGTGAGCTTTCTCATTCTTTTTATGTTAGTTTGGAAGATTATCATAGTAGATATGTCCCCTGAAAAGGATTGCTCTTCATATGCTCTCACATTCAAAATATGACAAGACACGGCTGAAATGTTTGGGCCGAACGTTCGTGTGTAGTCCCATATACACATTTCTGTGTGCAGTGCATGTGACTCTCAGCAAGATTGAGTCAATTTCTTATCATTTTGGTGATTCCACTACCTTACAGCATACACCTATCCTTATTTGCTAATATAATCAACCTTTCTCAATTGCTTTGAGAGAGTTTCTTTCACAATTCAATCTCATGACCAGAACTCAACTTTATCTTTAAACTCATTCTCCTGAGCTAAAGAAGAATGGGATCACCCTCAATAAGAGCAATTTAACATTAGTGTCAAGACAATATTGGAAAATATACCTTATTATCCAACACACTGGCTAGAAACGTTGAATTTTGTGAGACATTTTAGAGCAATTAAGCGCCATGAGCGCCCGGCAGAGGCAGATGCCAGCGTTATACTAGAAGCCACCACCATCGTCATCATCATCATCAAGACATTTAGACCAACCTTTTTTCTTTGATTATAGTTACCATTCATGCATATATATGATGCAACTTTTGTTCTTGTTCCTTACAAAAAATATGGTATTTCTCATGGTTAACATTTTAAGTAATTCACCCCTCCATCATGATGACAAATTTACTGTCATTGTGTAAGTTGCCTTTTAATGATGCATCTATTTATAACTTGTTTCAATTTCTTTTCCAGGGCAATCCTGAGGAGCATACAATTCTTGAATTTGCTGAAATAATCAAAAATAAAATAGGTAAGATATTAAACATACATGTATTTGTATAAGAAATAGGTATGAAGTTGCATGATCTAGTGAATTTTATTGTCCAACTAACTGTTAAATGATGAAATAGCAGGGTCTTACAAAAGCATTAACTGGGGAGTGTTTCATCAAGTGTCTTGTCAGTGAGTTTTAATGACATGTTTGATCTCAGCCAGTCAGATGCAAGGATTTCAGTAGCTTATAACAGTTGCCGTTAAACACTGACAAAAAACTTGATGAAAAACCCCCCTGCTTGCCCAACTTTACCGGGGAAACCAAAGTAGTTTCAGGAGCGAACAGATCAAGTTGAAAGGCAAGCAGGTACGAGTAATTTCAAACTTAAATTTCAAATTTATATCAGAAACATGGCAAAAATTTAGAAACTTGTACTTCAGGTAAGTGTTGACTCAATTGCCCTGCCAATTCCAAGTTACCTGTATGTCAAGTAACAAAGTAACAACAAAACAACAACAGGAAAAACCAATGATGTGAGATCCATACGTGTATTAAAACATACATGTATGTGACCTTTTCTTTCATAAGAAAGCAACATTAAAACAAAGTCAGATGTTAGAACTGCATATGTGAACATCTCTCATAGAGGGTGTGTAAAACATTTCATATGCTTTCACATCAACTTACGGATGTTAACCTATTCTAGACAAGGACTATTTAATGGCTTTTAAAATTGATTACATTTTTGTTCTTCAAATTGGCAAGAATTTTATTTTTTTTCTAGTGCCACATGGTTTCTAATTAGATTAATGTCTTTGAAAATAATGGTTACAAACTTTATCAAAAAAGTTGAAAAAATGGCCAATTTTGATTTCAAAAACCCAATGATTTTGTACTTTTCAATGTGTTGCCAACTTAAAAGAAGACACCACTGACAAATGTTAGCACTTTTACAATTTTTAATGTTATAAAACTAGTCAGATTGACCAAAAAACTCATCGCTCAGGTCGATAAAATCATAGATCTCGATTTTTTATTACAATATCTACTAGTACGAGCCGCAAAAATCCGTTACGTCACTGCAGCACTACTGCAAAAACCACGGCAAATCACGGTAATGCCGATATGGAGCAATACACAGATCGCTTTCACAGCGCCTATAAAAATGCTATTTGTGAGACAATTATGTATGACAAAAAGAAAATGTTATTAATTTTTCAGTTTTTTGTATTTTTGAATATTATCTGCTGAAAAAATAAAGTGCTTTTAGCAAAATTTTTTCACAATTTATCGAATTAATAAAATTAAAATTGGCACTACTGTTTGTCATCGTTCGTACGTGCTTCCCATTAACGCGTGTACTTTAAGGCACGCGCGGAAAGCTAATGCAGCAAGCTGCATTGTTTACGTTCTTACGTTCGCGATATAGATAGCAAGTACAACATTAACATAAATTCCTCGTTAATCTTCAAGTAAAATCGATCACATTCTTCAATAAGCTTGTGATCTAAGCTAAGGAGATGAATGAGGGATTTTCTGGGTGAAGAAAGATTGCTTGCTTGTAAAGACTTTGTGGGAGAATATGGTTGGTACAGCGTCTGGCCTTAGCAGCTTCCTGGGTTTGTATCCCAGGCACACGGCTTGTACATGTAGGTTGGTCTCGAACGCACGTCAAAATGGTCTTCACAGACCACTCGAAAACGGGATTAAACTGTACGTTTTGACGTTGAATTTGGTTGTTCCAATGTTCCTTATCCATACAGCACACCTTTCTCTATCCTTCTTCGGATCAGGGATGGCAAAAAAGGATTTTCCCGGACAATTTTCACGACGATTCTAACAGTAAATTGCCTGGCACAACGGCATTTTTGCAACTTCACGAATATGTATGCATGCTATATATATGCGCTATCGTCTGCTTTTACGGACGCGTAACGCACACGCATTGTGGTGGAAACTCAAAGTGCTGCAATGGCGTCACAGCTTTGGCCGACACGAGCCAATTTGCGTATCGACAGTGGCAAAAACATACTTTTTATATCAAAATATACGCACTTGTAGGCTGTTCAAAAATTACAATTTCGATACTGATTAGTTCCTAGGGACATGCAGAACAACATATTTTTTCAAAATTTGCCAGTGGTGTCTTCTTTTAAGAATTGTAAGGCTTATCCTCCATTTTAAAATTCCTGGCAAACACAGTATGGTCATGCAACAGAGAAATGGACACCGGTCGTGCAGAATTTTTGCTCTTTCTGCTCATGCATCTGGTATATTTTTCAGAGCACTGAATCAAGAGTTTTGAGCCAAAGCACAAAATGTGGTTAATTGTCTGGAAAGGGTTACTTTATTCTTTTGATAAGTTTACAATCTTTGATTATTTTTTTTCTGTGAAATATTTTTCTTCAGATGTCTTTGTTAAACATTTGAACAAACTCTTGATGAACGTTTATTGCTTTTTATTTGGATGACCAGGAGGAGGGAGTGCCATTACACATGTTAAAGCTGCGGAAGATGATCCGCAAAAGAGAAAACCTGATATTACCAAGGCAAGGACGTTATTAAACTGGGAACCGAAGGTATGTTGTGGCATTATGTTACAGACTTTATAAAGTTGACATTCATTTTAGCTTTCAATGTGATGTATTGGTGGTTGAAGTTGATATGAAGATGTCCTGCAACTTGCAGGATATATTTGATGATGATGATGTAATGATGATGATGATGATGGTGGTGATGTTGATGGTGGTGGTGGTTGTGATGTTGGTGGTGGTGGTGATGGTGGTGGTGATGTTGATGATGTTGTTGGTGATGTTGATGGTGGTGATAGTGATGATGGTGGTGGTGATGGTGGTGGTGATGGTGGTGGTGATGTTGATGATGTTGTTGATGATGTTGTTGGTGATGTTGATGGTGGTGATAGTGATGATGGTGGTGGTGGTGATGTTGATGGTGGTGGTGATGTTGATGGTGGTGGTGATGGTGGTGGTGGTGGTGATGGTGGTGGTGGTGGTGGTGATGGTGGTGGTGATGTTGATGGTGATGGTGATGTTGATGGTGGTGGTGGTGGTGGTGATGATGTTGGTGGTGGTGGTGATGATGGTGGTGGTGGTGATGATGGTGGTGATGTTGATGGTGTAGGTGGTGATGATGATGTTGATGATGATGAAGATGAAGAGTGAGATGGACAAAAGGAGCAATGACAAAAGGGTCATTTTGATACGATTAATCTTTATCATGGTATGTATACACTCTTCAGTGAAGATGTTGACAATGTTCAAAGATACCATCATGTTATCATGGTGTCGAGAGTCTTACAGTGGGTTTAGAATGTGAGGAAAAACATCCCTGCAAGTCCAAATACTGATGATCAATGCTTTCAACACGTCTTTTCAAAAGTTAGGTAGCAAATTTTATGACACCCATATGTTGAAAATTATAATCGGAATAATAGTTCTGAAATAGGTAAATGGTGTTGAAGAGAGACATACTGAAGCTTTTCGTCTTGCACTCAGAGTATACCGCAAGAATGAACAGATAGCTTAAATCCAACAATATAACTGGAACAAAGCGCATGACATATTAAACCGGTTTTGATTTGGCTACCTGAAAATAACAGGAAATTTGGCTTATATCCAGCCGGTTTGTAATAACAGGAGCTGAAATCATACGAGCGTCCTCACAAACTCTTTCTGTCGGCCGTTATTTTTCCTGTTATTTTTAGGCAGCCAGTCAAAACCTGTTTAATATTTTGCGCGCTTTGTTTCTTTACTTTCAGATTATATTATTTGATTTTGGCATTCTGTCCATTCTTGCGGTATATTCTGATGAGTGCGAGACGAAAAGCTTCAGTATGTACCAAACATCTTTTCAGTTCTGAAATACTTGTGTTGTCACTCAGAATAGATAATGATAATGACACCAATGAAAGAAATTGTTAAAGAAATTAAAGCATATCTTCATTGTGAGCTTGGGGCATGTTAATAACCATGATTATGGTGTTCATCTTGTCCACAGGTTCCCTTGGATGTTGGGCTGGAGAAGACGATACAGTACTTTAGGAACGAGCTGAATGCAACCAAGGGAACGTTCCAACCTAACGCAAGGAAACAGATCCCAGGAAGCGAATAAATGGATAATCGCAAACACGTAATTAACATCTGGAAGGCTGTTTTACGTATCTTTCCTGTTGCTATATCAGACTGACCTCTCAACATAACTTAACAGAAGGAAGGCGGATACTCTAAAGCTTGTAAACCCACAGGGCAGATTTACGTACCTTCATTATCTTTGAAAACAACTTTAGAGACGTAAACAGGCTCAAACCATGGAATTCATAGCATCCCTGGAATGCGTCATTGTGGCAGAAATGAACAGTTTTGTGAATCCATTTGAACGATGCCATTTTGGATATTTCCTTCTGTTGAGTATAAGTATGTAGAGAACATTACATAATCAGGGAATTTACATGTGTTGCTTTCAGCTTTCAATTTAGCATGTTAGTAGAAATGGGGGATAGTCAAAACAATTTCTAGTCGTTTTCATGGAATAAAGTAAACATTGAGCAATCCCTAATGTTTAGGTATGCTTCGAATGATTTTCTTTTTTTGTGTGTACCATTGTCGATCTATTACACCTATTGAAAATGTTACGCATCTATTTTTAAATTATTTGAGTTGGATAAACTTCTTAAGAAGTTGTATCTTCTTTATACTACTTTGATGGACTTTCTTATAAAACCCGTTTGTGAATTTTAATCTATATTGTACTTTATTTATTCACCCACATTAGGTGGAACGTAAATGTACTTATTATCATGTAGAGTTAATGAAGGTGTCCTTAAATGTAGTATTTTCATGTCCAGTACCAAGTGTTATTCAATGGCAATCATAGACCGCGTTTACACAGAGTGAACTCGAGTTCAAATTCGACAGCGAATTCAATTGCGACCTTGGATTAGCATAAATTATTTTTCGGTGGGCTGTTTACACCAAGCGTTGGACGAACTCGAATTCAGAAGGAAAGTGAATTCGACTTGATTACGCCCTCGCTTGGTGGGAATATCGTGATAATCGGGTTAAATTTGTGAAAACCCCGCGAGTGAGTTCAAAATGGCGGTAGCGAGTATTGTAAGCGCAGCCATTTTGATCTGGTTTTGTATGATTTTACGTCGGAATTACAAAATTATGAACGAATATTTGCAGATATGATGAGCGCGTGGTGGATTGAATCAAGCCAGTTCGGTGAATGTGTCGTTCGTTGTGGTTCACTTGTTGAATGACGCTTGTTTTACTGACGCGACGCTTCAAAATTCAACTAAAGTCAAGTTCAGTCTCTGTGTAAACGGGGTCATACATTTTTATATCATGGTCCTATTGCACCATTTCCTTTTTTTTCTCTACTTGTACAAGTAGCGGTATTGCATACTATATTTCCTTTTCATTCATTTTGTGTTCTATTCTATTTCTCTACTTCTTATTCAAGTAGAAATATTTTATATGTGTAGTTTGAAATATGGGTTTTGGAGTATTATATATGGTTTATGGATTGCATTCATTACAATTTTGAGGAAGAGTTTGGTAAAAAGAGCAAGTTGACTTCCATCATCAGGGTGTATGATATTATTTTATAAAAATGTATCAAATTACAGTGTATTAGTTTGATACGGCGAACAGATGTTGTTTAAAATATGTGCGCTGATATTGTTTTTATGGCATCTTGGGGTTACAAGTGAAGTGCAATGAAATCGATAAAAAATGTAATTTACAGGGATGATATTGCAGTTTATATGAACAAAGAAGATTATGTTTACTAAGCCTTTTGGATAAAAATGTGCTTTTATAAAGAAATTTATAGGAATCCTATCAAAATATTTCAAACCTTTTGTTGTTGAAAAGCAGAATTAGTCAAGAAGTTGGGAGAGTTGGAAAAAAGTGTACGTCTTTCTTGCTCTCACATCGCAATTGGTTTTGTATACCCGCACCTACAAGCACATATCTTTTTGTGTATGAATTTGTATGGAATTGAATTGATAAAATTTCATTTTTATATTTAGTTCCAAATCAATTTCTCTTATAAAGTTATAGATGATATTTACAAATCTCATTTTGTTTTAGTTAATAGCCATAATAATAATAAGACATGTTTCTTTCTTTCATTGCTCTGTATATTGTGTACATTTATAAAAGGAAAATATACTCAGAGATTTTCTAAAGCGACGTTAAAAATAGAATCTGAAATCATCAATGTATGAAAAAATTACGCACCACATCCCCATTCTTTCTATGAGAAACATTTCTTTCTCTCAGTATCCTCTACAAGAATATTATTTCATAACTATTGTTATTTCATTTCTATTTCTATTGCAGAAAAAGGAGAACTAGTCATTTTTTCATGTTAAAAGGTTCAATTAACTTTGGATTATTATACAAGTACACTTATAATAATATTTGACTTTGTAACACGCACATATCCGAAACTTTCGATCAAGGCATCACAACAATTTATGCAAGTTACATGTGTACCCCTTTTCAGGGGGGGTGGGGGGGGGGGGGGGTGGGTGTCTCATTCTGCCCCTAAGTTAAGCTATATTCTTGTCTGCTTGGTTTGTGGTGCCTTAGGACATGGAGTGTTTGCTTTTTTCTCAGTATTACACTGAACATAATTGGGTTAATCTTCACATCTTTGATGAGTTCTGTTTTTAATTGTTGAAAGTATGGTTCATGAATTGCTGAATCTTTGATTGTACATTATTTGATAAATGGAGAATGATCCTGAAATTAAAAAAATGAAAATATTTTGTTTGAGGTCAGTTTGTAAGAAATAATTTTTTTTTACTTTCAGCAAGCAGAAAAAAGAAATGAGAGAGAAATGGTGAACAGGAATAAGAAAGAGAGATGAACAGATACAAAAAAAAAGTAGATAGAGATAGAGGGGAGCTGAGTGTGCAAAACGGCTGTGGTAATTCTGTACATGAATCGACTTCTCATAAAAATAAATTTGCAAAAAAAAGTGTTTCATAGTTATTAAAAGATTCTCACCTTTATATATGCAAAGCATAATAAACCTATATAACGTGTCTTCAAATTAAAATTTTCACAATACATAATTCCATAGCTTACGACACTGAACAATATCCTCAATGTCATACTGATGTAATAAATACAAACAAATTTTGGCTGCAATGTTGGTGTTCGACATCAAAACAAAATATATGTATCTTCAGTTTACTAAAGCCTACCGCACACTGTACGATTAGTCTGCGATCCAATTTCGGAAGAAATTTTAATAGAATTTGATATATTTAAACACATAAAATATTTTTTATTGAGTTTCTGAATAGTTAGATATTACAATCACAAAATACAGCCTATTGGGGCTTTCTAATCGAGGGGTAGGCTGAATCAGCAGTCCTAAGATTTTAAACTGATTAGGCCATTATTCCAGGTATAACTGACAGTCCACCAAAATCCTATGTTTAATATTTATATTGTTCAGAACTGGGTAGATGTTATTTGTTAAAAATGCCCATATTTAATGCTTTGCGATTTATTTCCAAAATGAGATCGTAGTCGATCGTATGGTGTGCGGTGGGCTTAAGGGGCATATTGATCCTATGATTTCACCTCTCTTTTAATCCTACAATTTATTCTTCATTTCCATAATATCCTGGAGTCTTGCACTGCTTTTGATACTAAATTTACAAGAACTTCCACAATAATATGCAATTTCTCTAGAATACTGCATAATTGTGGAACATGAACCTGCACTTGCAATGATTCCATAACCCTTTGACCTCTAAAAGATATAAACTTTCAAGGGTACATTCAAATCAAAAAGCCATATTTCATAATTTAATCTCGTTAATCCGGGAAGGAGTGGAGGGGGACAGATTTAGCCCTCTCCCTCTATTTCAAGGATATAATCAAATCAAAATGCTCCATTGATTTTCCATATTTCACAATTTCATCTTGTTAATGTGGGTGGGGGGGGTTAGCCCTCTCCCTCTAAGCACTAACATAACATCTTTTGGCACTCGACCCAATCGTAGTAAGTGGGTATCTGCTAGGATTTAATTCTTGAATGCTCCCAGTGCTATGGCTGCCGTGCTAAAGCCAGGGTAATAATATGATTGCAGGGTTCTCAGGGAGAACAGTATTTAGTACTAATGAGGCTTCCCTATATAACCAATACATTTTTATGCCTCCGCCCACCGAAGGTGGGTGCCGGAGGCATTATGTTTTCGGGTTGTCCGTCCGTCCGTCCGTCCGTGCGTCCGTCCCACTCCTCGTTACCGCGATATCTGAAGAATCATTTGAGGTAGGAACCTCAAACTTGGTACTAGTATGTATCCCCATACGAAGATGAACTGATTAGATTTTGGGGTAAGTAGGTCAAAGGTCAGAGGTCACAGAGGTCAATTTACCTGAAATTACATAAAAATTCTTGGTTTTTAGCACCGTTACCACGATATCTCAAGAACTGTTTGAGGTAAGAACTTCAAACTTGGTACTAGTATGTTTCCCTATACGAAGATGAAGTGATTAGATTTTTGGGTAAGGAGGTCAAAGGTCAGAGGTCACAGAGGTCAATTTACATGAAATTACATAAAAATTCTTGGTTTTTAGCACCGTTACCGGGATATCTCAAGAACTGTTTGAGGTGAGAACTTCAAACTTGGTACCAGTATGTATCCCCATAGAAAGAGGAACTGATTAGATTTTGGGGTAGGTAGGTCAAAGGTCAGAGGTCACAGAGGTCAATTTACATGAAATTACATGGAATTACTGGTTTTTAGCACCGTTACCGCGGTATCTCAAGAACTATCTGAGGTGAGAACTTCAAACTTGGTACCAGTATGTATCCCCATAGAAAGATGAACTGATTAGATTTTGGGGTAAGGAGGTCAAAGGTCAGAGGTCACAGAGGTCAATTTACATGAAATTACACAAAATTCTTGGTTTTTAGCACCGTTACCGGGATATCTCAAGAACTGTTTGAGGTGAGAACTTCAAACTTGGTACCAGTATGTATCCCCATAGAAAGAGGAACTGATTAGATTTTGGGGTAGGTAGGTCAAAGGTCAGAGGTCACAGAGGTCAATTTACATAAAATTACATGGAATTACTGGTTTTTAGCACCGTTACCGCAGTATCTCAAGAACTATCTGAGGTGAGAACTTCAAACTTGGTACCAGTATGTATCCCCATAGAAAGATGAACTGATTAGATTTTGGGGTAAGGAGGTCAAAGGTCAGAGGTCACAGAGGTCAATTTACATCAAATTACATGGAATTAGTGGTTTTTAGCACCGTTATCACGATTTCTGAAGAACTGTTTGAGGTAAGAACTTCAAACTTGGTACCAGTATGTATCCCCATAGAAAGAGGAACTGATTAGATTTTGGGGTAGGAAGGTCAAAGTTCAAAGGTCACAGAGGTCAATTTACATCAAATTACATGGAATTAGTGGTTTTTAGCACCGTTACCGCGATATCTCAAGAACTATCTGAGGTGAGAACTTCAAACTTGGTACCAGTATGCATACCCATAGAAAGATGAACTGATTAGATTTTGGGGTAAGTAGGTCAAAGGTCAGAGGTCACAGAGGTCAATTTATTTTATATGAAAATGAAATGAAATAAATTTTTCTGTCTCCTGTGCATTTTAAGTGAAAAGATTTGTCATTTTGTTGGACCAATCCTTTTTAGAGTGTACATGTATGCCATACATTTCCAATCTGGTGATGGCGGAGGCATACATTCCGACCGCGCGCGGTCGAATATTCATCTAGTTATTATTATTATTATCATTATTATATATGTTTTATATTATTATAAGCAGGGAGAGAGTGAAATTAACATTTCTCGAAATACAGTCGTCAATCCAGCATAGAAGACACAAAATTCCATAAAGGGACTAGTGAAGCATCATGATGATGCTGTAGGAAATATCTGCTCTCACAGGACAACTTGCAAAGTGTTCATTGATACTATCAGTCTTAGTATCGACAAGGTGAAAGTAAGGTGATAATAATAATAATAATGGCTGTTTCTTATATAGCGCCTTGCCAGTTACGATGTAACCGACCAAAGCGCTTACAGCATTATCAACCTGGTCACTGGATTCAGTTGCGATCCTGCACATTACAGTGCTCATTCTCCACTCCTCTTGGGGAGCATTCCAGCCAGTCGCCGGTTTCCAAGCGTGCACATGCTAATCCAACCACAATGACGTTTGCATCCTACCGGGTACCCATTTAACACCTGGGTGGAGAGGAGCAATGTAGATAAAATGCTTTACTCAAGGGCATGATGAGTTATTCACAAGAACATCCATGAAACAAAGCATTGCCCTAAATGCACTGAAGGCAGAATAAAGTTGTGTACCATCATTGGTATCGGCACCATCAACATTATTTTATGAATGTCCACTAAGTCCATTGTACATCGATGCCATACGGCTTACAGAGGAGTTTCTTTCGGAACCTGGTGTTGGCTATTGTACTTGTACACTCATCGGTGATACGCCATTGCTAGTTAGAGTTTTTCTGTTGTCATGACAACAATGATGTATCTTCTTCGTCCATCTCTACCTCCATATCAAGACTCGAGTTGGACTTCTCTGTCGTAGCAACGACCTCCTCTTTCACTACCACTTCCAGGTCAGGTACTGTTTCACTTCCTCCTAGAATGCAGACAGGAAGAGGATGAGAAATGGGCGAGACACACTTATGCAAAAATGGATGAGTACTTCAATAGAAGGAGGGAGACAGTATATAAAGAGAGTAAGAGTAAAGGGAGACGGAGGGGGGGGGGGGAAGGACAAATTACAAACAAAAATAGACAATGAGAAAAATTCATGAAAAGTTTGCTAATGAGCAAATTCCTGTCTTCTTAACGTCAGTTTGCAAGGTTAGGTTCTAAACGAAGATTGAGAAAATATATATAAATGGAAGTGACTGACGCTCATACAACTATGTTTGAATACTTAGTATGTGTGTATAAAAAGAGTCTGTGTCACAAATTTATGGTATCGTATCATGTGGAAAATTACCTCTAGCAGTCCCCCCCCCCCATAGGGTAATATTTTTCTCTGCTCAAAGGTGAATGGTTGAAGGAGGAATAGTAAAGGGATGGAAGGACGGAAAGGGATGGATGGATGGGAAGGGTGTGGGGAACCATGTTCCACTCGCCTTTACAGGGTGACATTTCTCCAAAACGCTGCTCAGTGCTGTACGTCGACATGGTAAATGATTGCAGAATGGGGAAGAACAAGGAGGGGAGAGGGGGAGAGGGGGAGAGGGGGAGAGGGATGAAGGGAGAGGAAAATGAGAAGTTGAGGGTGAGGGGTGACTGAACCCACGTCCCACTCACCTGTACAAGGTGACATCTCTCCAATGTATTGCTCTATGCTGTGTGTCAACATGGTTACGGAGAATGTATCATCTCGGCCAACCCCAAGAGCCTAAAGAACATTATGAAACATACATGTATAGCATATAACTTATTATAAAGGGAGTATATCATAACATACTTTATTACAAATAAAATATTAAACAATTAAATATCAAACAAAATCAACCTAATAAAGTGCAAGTAGAAAATAGAGAGGTAGACAATTAAATCGTTATAAGAGCATTACTTCATTGGTGAGATCCCATTTCAAAAGTATACCCCATCAGCATCATTCAAGTACTTTTAAACAATAAAAATATTAAACAATAAAATCATTTTATATACAGCCATGGAAAAAAATTATTAGACCAAGAATGGTTACTGATAGTGTTATTTTTGTGGTAAGTAGGCAATAAAATATCACAAAAGCAAGGTATAATTGCTGGAATTTGGTATTCATTTGGTTGATGTTCACGATTGGATGCTCGCACGTTCTCTGAAACTGAATTCAGATAAATGTGAATTCCTTATATTTGGTTCTAAAGTGCAGCTTAGTAAAATTGATATTAATTCCATGTCATTTTCTGGCCACACAATTTATTTGTCGCAGACTTGTCGCAATCTTGGTGTTATGTTTGACTCATATATGACAATGTCTAATCAAATTTCAAATATCTGCAGATCAGTTAGGTACCAATTACGTAATATCGGTTTTATTCGGAAATATTTGTCCAAGTCTGCCACGGAAAAGATAGTTCACGCCTTAATTTCCTCCCGTCTCGACTTCGGCAATGCTCTTCTGTTCAATATACCCCAACATTTGTTGTCCAAGCTCCAGAAGCTTCAAAATGCTGCGGCTCGCATTGTTACTCTGTCCACCAAGTGTACTCATATCTCCCCTGTTTTGCAGTCGCTACACTGCCTCCCCGTCAAACATCGCATTATTTTCAAAATTTTGTTGCTCACTTTTCACTGCGTTCACGGTTCTGCTCCCCAATATAATACCTCTTTAATTCAAAATTACACCCCCGCGAGATCCTTGCGCTCATCCACTTCCAGTTCTCTTGTGATCCCTAAAGTCACAAGATCTTGGGGGGAAAGATCATTTGCCCATGCATGTCCTAAATTATGGAATAGCCTTCCTGAAGACATCAAAAAGTGCATAACATCTGATTCTTTTAAAAGTCATGTAAAAACATTTCTGTTTAATTCTTAATTAATTTCTACATGCGCCTTGAGCACTCCACAGAGTGGATTTGGCGCTATATAAGTTACATTTATTATTTATTATTATTATTCAATGACATACAAAGGCATATCATTTTTATAATTTTGTATGCATATTATAGTACCCTTATTACAGAAGCTTGGTCTAATAATTTTTTCCAGGGCTGTATATATATCATACTGTACTATACTCAATAATGAAATAATTAAATTAATTTGGCAATGTAATACAATGGTATCCTTATGAATATTGTATATTATTAAGAGTATCAGACATCTGAGCAGGGCAACTTTAACTCTTTATAACCTAATTCTGACTGTTATCATTATTGACCGGTCAATTTTTTTTCTTGTATTGCCCGCTCAGAAAAGTCGCGGTAATCTTTCTAACCTTAAATTTTGAAGTGAATTTGCATCCGAAGATGTCTGATATAATTCAGAGATTAAAATTGTTCTGAATTTGTATTCATTTTGAATGGCTAATAGGCCCATCAAGTGAGCAAAGTGGTTTTGTATCGGCATGCATCTTGGTTTATTTCATACCTTGTGGAAGTAGTCTATGGCTTTAGAGAACTGTCCCATGAGGGCGTATACATAACCAATAGCAGAGAAAGTAGATGGATTCTGGGGGCTGAGGATCAACGCTTGCCGATGGTACTCCAAAGACTCCTCGTACTTCCTGTTCGGGAAAGGTTTCACATAATTAAAAAATTAAAATAGCTCTACAAAAGATTTTTTTGAATGAAAATAAAAATTGCAACACACAGACTGGATTGGATGCAATATAAAAAGGGATGAGATGTTAATGAGTTTGGAAGAGTTCATTGGTGCATTTATAAGGGGAGTGATCCCCCCCAAAAAGGATGATTTCTGCTTCCTCCCTCTCCCTTAATGTTCTACTAATGGTACTTTTTTTTCTAGGGGATTTGTCTTCTTTCATTCATCAGGCTGCATGTATATTTTGTTAAGACACATTTTTCTTTTGTATAAAATGCCACTGAAACTTACATGTAGAAAAAGAAATGTCCACCTTCGTTATCATATGCATGATTAATATATCTCGTATGTGAGATCCTTCATATCAACAAAATTGTAACTATCATCACCAACACATTATCAGTTACTGCAACCATCACCACCCATCAGAACCATCGGCACAACCGTCAGCACCACTACCACAAACACCAACATCACCAGGGCCACCATCACTACCTAAGCACCATAACACCATCATAATCACCAAAGCACCATCATCACCACCATCATAACCACCAGAGCACCACCATCATCACCACCAGAGCACCATCATCACCACCACCAGAGCACCACCATCATAACCACCAAAGCACCATTGTCACCACCAAAGCACCATCATAACCATCAGCACCACCACCATTCCCTATAAAATCAATTCTTCTTACTTGAGTTTTCTATAGATATGGCCTAGATTGTTGAGTAATGGCTCCCATTTATCTGCTAGCGTCTGATTGCTGATGTTCTGTACGATACCCAGAGCCTCGTTAAAGTGTGCTGCAGCAGTCTCCCAGCTGTCACACAAACAATATGTAAACACATTTAAAAGTTTAGAGACATACTATTCATCATAATTTGTCATCCAATGTTTTCTACTTCTGTTTGGCAAGCACACCAAAACCATAGAGTATGCAATTCTTGTTATCATCTACAAATTTCATTTTTGGGGAAAGTAATCTAATTAGCATATTTCCTCGGTTATCTAGTAAATTCAGACAAACAAATAAACATTTGGGATTAATTTTGCAGCTTTTCATTTCAAATGTAACCAAATGCCTGTCAGAGGTGAACAATCGATTACCCAGTATGCGATATTCACTAGCAAGTCCTACTTACTCTCCATTGTGAAAGGCTACAACTCCCATCTCATGAAGAACAAACGGATCACAGCTAGCAATGCCTAGAGCCTGACTGAAGAACTTATCAGCTAGCTTGAAGTTCTTGGTGAGACCGTACTCTAATCCAACGTACAGTAGAGGAAGATGACACCTGTCAAAGAGAAACATGGATGTTTAAATATGAATGAGAGTTTGAGGAGTTAAATGTCATTAAAAAAATTGGCTCAAGTGGCCTCTACGAGTGCAAAATATCATCAAGGAGCCCCAAAGGAAGGGAAAGTGCTGAAAAAAATATCTCCATAAAACATATTACAAATTTAAAACATAAATTTTTCAAAGTTATAAAAAATTAGATAAGTATACACAAATGATAGTTCATAAAGCAATGGTTTACTCAATATATTTCGCAATGTATTAACTTTCACAAAAGTGTTCCAGCTTGCAATAAAAGTATTATTAACATTTGAAAATACTTGAAACTTGCGGTGTCATTTTCACAGGTCTACATGAATGAATCAGGGATTGTCTACATTATGGATAACATAGTAGATGACAAAATAACATATCGTCTGTTTGGAGCCAGAAGGGCGTTAACTCTGTACAAAAGATGGGACTTAACGCCCTTCTGGCTCCAAACAGACGATATCTAGATGTACCCTTTCATGAGTCTTGATGCAGTGAAGTAAGCGGCCATGGCCTGGTCATGCTCTCCTTCTGCAGCAAAGGAATGTCCGAAGGCTAGCCAGGCTGGTCCATATAAACGATCTATAGCTGTGGCTTTGCTGTGATAGGCAAGGAAGCAAATACAGACAGGATGAAAATATAGAAATGTGGTGGTTCAGCTGAATGACCCTCTGTCTATAGAATGCAATGCAAAAACAGAGGGAAAGGATCCTATGTAAACATGGGTCATATCTACCAAGTATCTGTAAAGTACTGTAAATGCCGAAATATTCGCGGTACATTAATTTTCGCGGATTTTCGCGCTATTTTCGGCGGGCGTGAATTCTAGAACTCGCAAATATATTAGCCTGATTTCCTATGAGGTTTGAATTGCGCACTTCAGCACATTAATATGTGTGGGTGTGTGTCCAACTCATTTTTGAGCGTGTGTGTGTAGTTGCGCATGCCGTATGCATGTGAATAGACTGCGTGTGTGTAAATAAACAAATGGAGTTGGTGTACATACAAGGTTTAATTTAAGAACCCACAAATATGTTTTGGGGTCGCTCAGCGCGAAAATTTAATCGCACAAAAATAATAGCGTTTACAGTAGCCATGAATGCTCGGTTATCTTTGCTAATATGACAGGTGGACAAGAAAAATTGCTGATCAGTACATATCTGCAATATACTGCAGTACTTACTTATATAAATAGGGCTTTTATGGTAAAGCATGGTTCTGAAAACAGTTCAAAATATTTTCAATAGCCTTAGAGTGTAATCTGAATGACTAAAACCACTGACAGATCCGTTACCTTAGAAACCTTCTTGCTGGTTCGTTCTTTCCTACAAGATAATAGTAACAGCCTACAGCAAACCAGGATACTGCTTTATCAGGATGAAGATCAACCAGTCTATGAGCCAAGTAGAAAAGTTCTGAAAAAAAATTGATATGAATGATCAATAGGCTGATTCATATTTTTTAAAGATCATCTCTATTCATGAAAAAAGTGGGAAATACAACACGAAGGTAACTTGAATTTTTGAACAATGTACGGGACTAAACAGAAAATTCAATGGAAAACATGAAATTCCTTTTTACAGTTCTAATTTATAGAATACATATACACAATAGACCGCTTCTGTAATGTATACAAATTTATGCACATATATTCTCTGAGCACCTAGTGACGAGCTATTCCTTGAACATGCTTTTTATAAATGAGCCTCAATACTTGGAATCCAGTTTGCACACATTATTTGTTGCTACGCCCGGCAAGCTTTCAGGTTGTCACAAACAACCTTGGTATGAAAGGTATGCATAAAATTTGCATACATTACCGAAGCGGTCTATTGATTTGTATGCACTAAAGGTGAGTTGCTCGAAATTTATATTCATTCTGACGTGGTGAGTAACTCTTTCCTCCTACCTCGACGCCAACTCCTACCTCAAAACCTCTTTACACAAATTACAAATTATATATTTGAAGAAATGTTATAACAAACCCCCCCCCCCCCCCAAAAAAAAAACAACAAAAAAAAAAAACAAAAACATTGCTCACCATTAGATTTCTTGAGTTCCACTAATGTTGCTACATGGACTGGTAAACATCTCTCATGGAATGGATCTGATTCAAGTACACTGAAATGGAAGAGATTATAACAGTGAGATACAATCTCAGTCACAGAGTAATACAAGTAGACCATATACCACACAATAATGTCCTAACAATTTTAGGAAAGCACCATAAGTACGTACACCAAACATGCAGTTTGGGGTAGGATACTCGTCAAATCATATTATTTCAGCAAGTGGATATATGTATTTGGACAATTCAAACCAATTTTCACACTATTCATTTTCGCCAAGTCCTCTGACACTGTTGAAAAATCATGTTTAAATAAATAGCCTATTTAAATGTATTGGTGATAACGCAACATTTATCTTGGACTGTGGAGAGAGGGAACTGTATTTTGTAGCAAATCAACTTGTATTCAACTTACAGAGAAACCTGTCTATAAAGACCACTCAAGGGAGACAAGAAAAGCGGTCTTTATGAGCAGGTGGTCTTTATGTACAGGTTCCTAAACACTTTTCAAGGGAAACAAAAGTTACGGTCTTTATAGACAGGTGGTCTTTCTATACAGGTGGTCGCTAAAGCAGGTTTGACTGTAATTAAAAATGGGTGAGTAAAAAGGCAAGATTAAGCCCCATCTCAGCGAATAATATTCTCACATCAATCGATGATTAAGAACCCACCTACGAGTGATTTTATAACTGGTCCTGAAATCGCAGTTATAGTAGTGTCTTTCTGCGGTATTGGTCTGGATGTCTAGGTTGTTATTGAGACTAGTCAGGCAGTCTGCTAACTTTGTTGATACTGGCTTGTCATACTAATGAAAGAAATACATAGATATGAGGTTACAACCGGAATAAAAGAAAAGATAGAGCCAAAGGGCTAACTATTAAACTCTTATACTTTGGCTACATACCGTGACGGCTACAACCTACCTTTTTGGTGAGTTGAAAGGGATTTATTCAAGTATAAAACAAAAAAATACTTCATTTGCCAGGAAAACTTTCTGTCATATTTTCTTTTATCATTCCTCAAAAAGCAGAATAAACAGTAGCTATAGTATTTTGCCAACATAAGTAGCAGACAGAATGAAACTCACTTTCTTGAGAATACTTTGGTAGAGACTTCTGACAAAATCCAAGTCTTCTAGAGGGCACTGTTCACTGATAGGTAATGACTGAAGGAGGTCTTTCTCTGCGAAAAGCAACAACAAGAAAACAACATCAAACAAACAGTTTCAGTTTAAATATTTTGCTGATTCTCAAAAAATTCAAAAATAACAATAGTAACGGCTTATGCATGACATCATATATTTGGAACTTCCATTCTTATAAGCAGTGTAAGCACAAAGAAAGATAAAATATATACAGTGAAACCTGCTTTAGCGACCACCTGTATAGAAAGACCACCTGTCTATAAAGACCATAAACTTTTGTTTCCCTTGAAAAGTGTTTCTCTTTGAAACATGTATTAAAGGAACCTGCACATAAAGACCACCTGCTCATAAAGGCCGCTTCTCTTGTCTCCCTTGAGCGGTCTTTATAGACAGGTTTCACTGTACAAGGAGTCAAAATAAGTGACAATGCTATGTGTCAAGCATCAATATGGAAGGAAGGAAGCTTCTTCCAAAAAATTTGTGATTAGGAGATTTAAAGAAATTTTCAAAATTTCACCACTCAAAATGGAAGATCTTTGAGGGGCTGGGTGGGACCAAGGCTGTGTTCATATCCTGTAGTCCCATACAGGTAATTTTAAGATGCGAAACTAACCTTCTTCTGCAGTAAGCATCTGGTGTTTGACAAGCAATTCAAATGCCTCGTAGCAGTGGACATCTTCAAACAGAGCCTGTCTGTAGCACTCTGCAGCCTGGATGCGATTCTCTAGAGCTTCATAGATCTGCCCCTTCAAGAGAGACATAGAACTATCTACCTTCAAGTTGGAAAGAAGATACAAAGAAAGATGCAAGTGAAAATCTTCAATTACAGCTTTGGGACCATAATATCTTTACTGCAAATGTATTATCTTCACTTGATCATCACACTCTAGTCATTAAAGTAACTATATATCAATATTTTGGTGACGCTTCAAATTTTGTTTAGACACACTTATGAAAAGTACTAAACTTAGCATCGCTTTAAAAAAAATGTTGGAAATTATTCCAATATCTAGAAATGCCATCCCTTCACCATAAAAAAAGAAGGATGCGTCAAATATTACACCGTCGGACACATTTGCAATAATAAATTTTAAACTAATCACATTTTGTAATGGGATCCTGTCTTCGTCATCCTTTTGGTCTTCTAATTTCATCTCCTCAATCCTTGGCTGATAGATAGTGATGTCACCCTCGTCACATCCCTCAAGAACATTGAGGGCCTCCTCCCATTTATGAACAGCTTCCTGAAATGATGAAGAAGAAGAACATCACTATACACATTATACTTTGACTCAGAATGTATCGCAAAGACAATTCTATGACAATGACACATTTTAATAATGTTCTATATTTTCATATTCTACATATAAAAAAATTAAAACATTGTACTTGAATATTTGCACAGAGTAATTCTACATAGATTTTACAAACATGTATTGTATATTATGTTTGACATTAATAATAGTTTTCAAGATTTATGTAGTTATGTACAGCATGTATTTTATTTCATAACAATTTACTTCTACATGCATGAAATGTAGACCATACTTACTAAGCATTTTGCAGCTAAGTATCTTCCAGCCTTGTGTGTCTGTAAAAAAAAACAAAGTATCTAATGAATTCATGAACGAATTCATACTTGTACTTTGTAGTCAAATATATTCAAATAAAATTCTTGCACACTACATATCTTTGAGCCTAGGCCTGGGAATAATATTCGAATATTCGAATTATTCGAATAGCTTACCGCCGATCGGTAATCGAATACCACTTTTCTCACTATTCGAATATTCGTCCAATGACGAATAGTGATTTGGACATTCGATTACCTAAAGCATCATGACAAAAAATGATCTTTATAACATCAGAAAATACTGCATAACAGATGATAAGCACATAAAAGGCGTAAAGAGACATTTTACTTGCTAGAATAATACAACAGAGGTCAAAAATGTGCTATGAAAAGTTTTTAAAAATTATTTGAATACCTGTTTGCTCGAATATTCGAATAGTAAAAATGGTATTCGTCCCAGGCCTATTTGAGCCTAACAATTATATACATGTACCAAAAAAAAAAGGTTTTACCTTTAGGTGAAATATCACTAAATCTGATTGCATTCACATTGTGAAACTTTTTAATAGGGGTCTAAAATTCGGAACAGCTTTTGGGCAAGCTTTATGGAAAGGTCTTGGGGAGGTTTCTATGTACAGTGGTGTAACACGGGCCACTTCTGGTAATCCTACCTTGTCAAGTCTTCTGTTCCTGATTAGATGAGCTGCTCTGTGATATTGTTTGGTGTGATACAGACTCTGTGCAAGCATGTAGACATCATGGACATCACCTAAAGAGGAAATAGGGAAATCCCCAAGGTGAAAATGACAGGATTAGATTACAGACAGATACACAAACCTTACTTCATCTTCAGAAGTACACATACAGTGAAACCTGTCTATAAAGACCACTCAAGGGAGACAAGAAAAGCGGGCTTTATGAGCAGGTGGTCTTTATGTACAGGTTCGTTTAATACACATTTCAATGAGAAGCACTTTTCAGGGGAAACAAAAATTGTGGTCTTTATAGACAGGTGGTCTTACTATACAGGTGGTCGCTAAAGCAGGTTTGACTGTATATGTCATTTACAGGTTGATTCATTCTTACCCTCTCCAGTATTTTAGCATCACTTGATTCGCTTCAAGAGTAGTATCACATCAGAAAGTGAGGTTTAGAAATTAGAAAGAAATGTTTTTTTAAATCATAATTCATAATTACAGGCTCCTGCACCCATGCAATCCCAAATTCCCAAACTTCCTCTAAACCTTATACATGTAGATAAAGAGCAAGGCTTTAAAAAGGGAGAGAGAGAGAGAGAGAGAGAGAGAATAGAAGAAGAATATATTTTGAAAGGTTTATTATAACTACATTCAAACCTGCTTTAGCGACCACCTGTATAGAAAAAACACCTGTCTATAAAGACCACAATATTTGTTTCCCCTGAAAAGTGTTTCTCATTGAAATGTGTATTAAACGAACATGTACATAAAGACCACCTGCTCATAAAGACCGCTTTTCTTGTCTCCCTTGAGTGGTCTTTATAGACAGGTTTTACTGTATTTAAATGAAACTGAACTACTTATCATGTTCAGTTATATACTGATGATTTACATGTACAACTCCTTGACATACATGTATGTATCTGTTTTTATATGGGCTTTTATTCTTTTCAGAAATTCAGGGGAAAATCACCAACCGCTATATTCTCCTCTCAGAAAAAAGAGCTGGCAAGGAAAAAATGACAGCTATTCAAAGAAGAGACTTTTACCATTATTTCAGGCAAAGATTTCTCCATATCATCTCTGGCTAGTGTGAATGCAATAAAGTACAGATGATTCAATGTGTGCACAAGTCAAGAAGCAGCATGCAAGAGAAAGAAAGAGAGAGAGAGGGGGAGAGAGAGAGATTGAGAGAGAAAGAGAGGGGGGGGGGGAGAATTCAAGTTTCTGGATTCCTCACCTTTAGACATTGTGACGACCTTGTCAGCCCAGAAGACTGCACTATCATATTGATGCTGTGAAGGAAATGAAAAACAGGAAATTTATTTTGTTGCCTTCCCAATTAAAAAGAGGAGGAGGAGGAGGAGGAGATAAAAAGGAGAACCAAATCAAATTAAGAAAGTAAAACAAGGAGATGAAGATGTATACAGAAAAGAGGAGGAGGAGGAGGAGGAGGAGGAGGAGGAGGAGAAAAAAAGAAGGAGAAAAAAAGAAGGAGAAAAAAAGGAGAAAAAAAGAAGGAGAAAAAAAGAAGGAGAAAAAAAGAAGGAGAAAAAAAGAAGGAGAAAAAAGGAGAAAAAAAGAAGGAGAAAAAAAGGAGAAAAAAAGGAGAAAAAAAGAAGGAGAAAAAAAAGGAGAAAAAAAGAAAAAAAGGAGAAAAAAAAAAAAAAAGGAGAAAAAAAGAAGGAGAAAAAAAGGAGAAAAAAAGAAGGAGAAAAAAAGAAGGAGATAAAAAGAAGGAGAAAAAAAGAAGGAGAAAAAAAGAAGGAGAAAAAAAGAAGGAGAAAAAAAGGAGAACCAAATCAAATTAAGAAAGTAAAACAAGGAGATGAAGATGTATACAGAAAAAGAAGATGAAACGAAATTAAGGAAGATATAGGATGAGAGCACTCCACGAATAGTGGTCATACTGACCACTACGCAGGATGAATAATAAGATAGGATGCGCGGCCCGGTATTCGGTCATATTCCAGAATTCGGTCACGCAGCTATTTGAACAGCTGTGAAGAACTCATGAATAATTTTTGAGGCTCGAAACCTGTACATAACAGACACATGAACAAGGTACCTCTAATGTTGAAAGCAATTCAGGTCGGACGCCCTGGAAAAGATCTCCAAATATCCTCGAAACTGGTCAGTGTTACCCAAGTTTCCGCACTTCCGGGTTCCGTTAGCGCGTGAGTTAACACGCATAGCCATATGTAGACGCCTATGGTGAAATAACTATGTGTGCAGGTGCAATGAATTTAGTATGTGTGTGAAGAGGAGCTTCCGGGTCTTTCCTCTATCGCAGCGAATTTGCAAATGGAAATTTATTTTGTTGCCTTCCCAATTAAAAAGAGGAGGAGGAGGAGGAGATAAAAAGGAGAACCAAATCAAATTAAGAAAGTAAAACAAGGAGATGAAGATGTATACAGAAAAGAGGAGGAGGAGGAGGAGGAGGAGGAGGAGGAGGAGAAAAAAAGAAGGAGAAAAAAAGAAGGAGAAAAAAAGGAGAAAAAAAGAAGGAGAAAAAAAGAAGGAGAAAAAAAGAAGGAGAAAAAAAGGAGAAAAAAAGGAGAAAAAAAGAAGGAGAAAAAAAGGAGAAAAAAAGGAGAAAAAAAGAAGGAGAAAAAAAGGAGAAAAAAAGGAGAAAAAAAGGAGAAAAAAAGAAAAAAAGGAGAAAAAAAGAAGGAGAAAAAAAGGAGAAAAAAAGAAGGAGAAAAAAAGAAGGAGATAAAAAGAAGGAGAAAAAAAGAAGGAGAAAAAAAGAAGGAGAAAAAAAGAAGGAGAAAAAAAGGAGAACCAAATCAAATTAAGAAAGTAAAACAAGGAGATGAAGATGTATACAGAAAAAGAAGATGAAACGAAATTAAGGAAGATATAGGATGAGAGCACTCCACGAATAGTGGTCATACTGACCACTACGCAGGATGAATAATAAGATAGGATGCGCGGCCCGGTATTCGGTCATATTCCAGAATTCGGTCACGCAGCTATTTGAACAGCTGTGAAGAACTCATGAATAATTTTTGAGGCTCGAAACCTGTACATAACAGACACATGAACAAGGTACCTCTAATGTTGAAAGCAATTCAGGTCGGACGCCCTGGAAAAGATCTCCAAATACCCTCGAAACTGGTCAGTGTTACCCAAGTTTCCGCACTTCCGGGTTCCGTTAGCGCGTGAGTTAACACGCATAGCCATATGTAGACGCCTATGGTGAAATAACTATGTGTGCAGGTGCAATGAATTTAGTATGTGTGTGAAGAGGAGCTTCCGGGTCTTTCCTCTATCGCAGCGAATTTGCAAATGGCGATCTCAGCGATGAGCAAGAGAATATATACCTCACCCCTGCCAGTGAGATGGCGCTCTTCCAGTATTCGGTCAGGCAACATTGAGTGCCTTGCGCCAACGCGCTTTGTGTGCAACTTGTCGCTTTGCGCTTTGCTCTTTTTAGAAATACATTTTGTGCATTATTTCTGACCCTAGAGCTTCGATTTGTGGATTTTAATAGATAAAAATTCTCATACATTTAAGTATGAATATATAGAAGCCACAGAAAATGCCTAAAACGCAGAAATGTGACAAAAATGGTTATATAACTCTCCCGAGATGCAGCGCACTATCGCGTGACCGAATTGTGGGCGGCGCCGACCGAATACTGGGCGGAAAACTTCTCCTTCTTCTGTCGGCGATATTTTTTGGGGTAAGTTTCCATGTTTTAAATTATTTTGATAATTATTTAAAGGACAATTTTGCGGTTCTTTTGATGGTAGATTGTCAATTTAAAGAGATAGGTATTCATATCAGCGGCGATTTATTTTTAAGTGACCGAATACCGGGGCGCGCACCCTAAATATTTTAAATACTTTCAAATTCAGCTCCCATATCAAAAACCAAAGAAATCCCCGCCGATTTTGTTCGCGATCGCGTGTTGTTTTCATTCCGCCGATGTCTTAGACAAAAATCGACCAATAAAAATTTGTTCACAAAGAAACTCGGTATTGCGTGCGCATACTGATCTCTACGATCGCGCACACAGAAAATCAGGACTTTTCCGTGTACGCCATATAGGGACCGAATTATGATAAGGCCTGAATTTTTCCATGCCTCCTCTTGATCTTGTCATGCAGATATAAAATGGCGGCTGCGCGCGACGGCGCGCGCTGTCGGCGACGTATAGTTTGAATAATGGTTGCATCGCGCGCCGTCGCACGCAGCCGCCATTTTATATCTGCATGACAAGAGGCATGGATACACAAACAAGTGGTGAGTTCTCGGAAATTTATGCTCTTTTTTTGGATTTTTTTGTAAAAATACGTACGATCAAAAACACATAGCCCTACTATTACTACTACCATGTCACTCACGGGTACATTACTGTAAAATAGTTGGTATTTTCTGTCGCATGTACTAAAGGTATGGGGGGAAAAATAAGATAAATATTTTAAATACTTGCTTTCAAATTCAGCCCTTAAAAATCTCACTCCTACCTCAAATGGCCGTTAGGAAGAACTTTTGATATTTACGGCAAAATCCAAAGTCAAAATCTTGTCCAAAACCGGAGAAATCCCCGCCGATTTGTTTCGCGATCGCGTGTTGTTTACAAACTGCCGATGTCTTAGACTAAAATCGGCCAATATAATTTTTGTCCACGAAGAAACTCGGGATCGCAAGGGCACATCGATCTTTACGATCGCGCACACAGAAAATCGGAACTTTTCCGTGTACGCCATAGGGACCGAATTTTTGAGGACAAAACTCTTTTGGGGAGATGTCAGCGCCCGCGGCGACCAGGAAATGTACACAATGACTCCGATAGCTCGTTTCGCGAGAATCAACAGTAAATTACGGATTTCATTTTTGGAAATATCTTTTCCAACATCGGTGAGTTGAATTTATTGTATTTCTTGGATATTTAGTGGTCGGTTTTTGTAAATTAAATGCCGATTTTGAGTGAATGTTTGTGACTTTTGTGCAGTGGTGTTTTAAAAAGTTGAGGTGTATGACTGCCTAAATTATACACACGAAGTATAGGAATGTAGCTATGAGTGTACCATGACTACTATTATTAGTATTACTACTAATTCAAAAAGTTTCCCTAGGACTTAAATTTAGGAGGAAACGCTGTGGGGAATGGCCTGTTGGTCGCGGGAGTTATCAGAAAAGTGTTATTTCAGGGCATTTTCATGTCCTGCTAACCCGTGCGCAATTAGATTGCTGGGGAAAAACGCCTGGCTTCGTGATGTAAAAGGTGTACTAGTATAGTCAGCTAGTCAGCTAGTCAGCCTGGCTTGGGCATGTTGGGCTAGCGGAGTGAGATACGAGTCGCGTCGCCGCCCGATCCGTCGGGGTTGGCATAGCTAGCAGCTAGGCAAGGCCAGGCCTATCTAGGGCAAGGGAGGGAAAAGTGCTGAAAAAATTTTATCGCCAAATTCGTCGAGGTCTACTCTAAGATTCAAAACAATTGTTCACTTATTCGAATGAATACATTTTAACATTACCTTATCGATGTAGCTTCGTACTAGGTTTCGAAACCGCTCCAAACTCATTCTAAATGATGGTTTTATCACGCAAAATGAAAATAGAAATGAATCAAATTGACCCGCGCACGTAATGTACGTTTTTAATGTTGAAATAAGCAGATATAAATTATATAGAAAAGCTATGGTGTCTGACACGCAGTAGCTTGACCGCAGTAGGTCTACTTTTTATTCATTTATTTAAAAAAAAATTGAGCAGGGGCATCAAAAGAACACATTTAATTTCAGACAATTTTTCAACATTCGTATTAAGAAGGGTTGAACACATGCTTAGCTTTTGAATTTTTTAAATAAAATTTTCCGATTCTGGCAAGACATTAATCTACTGCCTGCCTCGACCCAGGTGAAGTAAATGGGGAGGGCCTAACTGCAGGCCCTTTTCCTTGAAGCTGTACAGCGCCTTCATAAGGGCAGCTAGGCTGAGCTGGGGGAATAATCCGAAGCTCTCTGGAAGGGCATATAGACATTGATAAAAATGTATTATGCGCTATACAAGAACCGATTATTATTGAAATATAAACTTTTCCTTTCAAATTTTGTCTATAAAAGTAAAAAAAAAGGCGTTGAAAATTAAAAGACAACTGCACTTTCCACAGATCGGGTCAAGGCTGCCAATGCCCACCTCCTTCAGTCTAGCGACAAATGCTTATACTCGGCATCTATGATGGGCTTAGTCCGAAAGGGTGGGCAGCGTCGCGTCGCGTCGCGTTGACGCGAACGCAACCATTCGTCCAAAGCCCCCCCCCCCCCCCCCGGTTTGGCCGAAAGGGTGCGTTGGGAGCGTCGGGTCGCGTCGCGTTGACTGGAACGCCACCGTGTGTGTGTAATTGGGTTTTTACCACAGGAGTTCTGTGGTTTTTACAGACGTGTATCAATCAGATATTATTATTTACGTCTGGGGACCGACCTTTAACGTCACCATCCGAAAGACGTGACTCAGTCTCGAACCTGGGTCCGCTGAATCAGTTTATAACTTCCACTGTTAGCTGGATTACATTGTAAATACAGTGTATTATTATTATTATTATTATCAGAGGTTCCTGGATTTTGTAAAGGGAGGGGGGGGGGGCAGAAATGCAGGGCTCTCATGAGGGGCGGATCAAGGATTTTGTAAAGGGGGGGGGCACAGAAAGGCAGGGCTGTGATCAAACAACTGGTTTGTCATCAGGGGCGGATCCAGGATTTTGTAAAAGGGGGCGCACAGATATTCAGGTATGTCAACTTTGGAATTGCTCAGCAGTGGGGGGGGGGGGGGGGGGGGGGGGGGGGTGACGATAAATTTTTTTTCAAGCCCTCCAACAGTCCAATTTTCCTCCCATAATTCTCTGACAAGCAACAACAAAAAAAAAAGGTTATCAGTTCTAAAAAGGGGGAGGCATAAAGCATACTTTTGTTTCAAATGGAGGGGGCACGGGCCGGGATCCGTAAATCTGCCACTGTCACGAATATTCTGTTAGAAAAAGTCCAAACGCACACTTTCGGCAAAACTGTTAGGGGATCCTGGATCCGCCCCTGATGACCTACCTGTTTTTCCATACCCCCCTTTCTACTAAATCCTGGATCCACCCCTGATGACAAACCTGCATTTCCATGCCCCCCTTTCTACAAAATCCTGGATCCGCCCCTGACAGACCTGCATTTCTGTGCCCCCCCTTTCACAAAATCCTGGATCCGCCCCTGACAGACCTGCATTTCTGTGCCCCCCCCCCCTCCCTTTTCAAAATCCTGGAACACTGTATTAAGAAAAAAAAGTCAACGCACCCTTTCGGCAAAACACGGGGTGCTTTGGACGAATGGTGGCTTTCCAGTCAACGCGACGCGACCCGACGCTCCATACGCACCCTTTCGGCCATTTCGGGGGGGGGGGGGGGTTTGGACGAATGGTTGCGTTCGCGCCAACGCGACACGACGCTACCCACCCTTTTGGACTAAGCCTCCATGATGAAAGGTTAATCTCTCACGTTCACTTTGTTACATTTTTAGCAACTTCGCTCCATGTTCAGGATGGGGCATCGTAAATGCCCGGGTATAGACCTATTTTTCTGAAGTTAGGGGATGTATTAATAGTGATTGCAGTTGTTCAAATATTTTTTCTTTTGTATAAATTAACATTGTAATTGTTTTATTTTTTTGCTGTTTTTGGGGGGGGGGGAGGGGGGGTGGGGGAATTGCTGTTTATGTTATTTTTTTCTCTCTGTAAGAAATGTAAAACAATTAAAAAACTAACTTCAGGATGACGATGGAGTTTGCATGACTCTGAAACATGGGGTAACCTCGCTAGTCATAAGGACCGCTATTCATTAACGCGTGACTAAATGAATAGCGTTTTTTTATGAATAGCGGTCCTTATGAATAGCTAGCAAACCATAGACAAATTAACTCGCTATTCATAACTATTCATAAGGACAGCTATTTATAACGCGACGCGACTCAACACGACCCAACGCTCCCAACGCACCCTTTCGGTCACACCCGCGGGGGGGGGGGGGGGGGGGGGGGCTTTGGACGAATGGTGGCGTTCCCGTCAACGCGATGTGACGCGACGCTACCCACCCTTTCGTATTAAAGGGATACTCGACCGCAGATTGTGGACGTTTTAATGCCGCGAGAGGGCACTGTGATCGTTACCTAATCATGCCGTTGCCCCGCGGGGCGCAAACCTCGGATAGACTGGTCGCCGCACAAACATGCACGCTCCGCCTGAGCTCGAGCTCTCGTGCGAGATTCGGTCGGCTTCGTGCAGTCGAAATGTAATTCCACTTAGTCCAGATCCAACGGACGCGTTCGACGCACAAACTTTGTGTACGAGTGAATGGGGCTTACGCAATCCTGACTTTCCCCACGGCCGCCCGTTGCGATTGATTGCAAGTTGCAACTGATCGGTACTGACCAGTCAAAATCATTGTTGCAAGCGCATCTTCTTGAATGGGCAGACCCTGAACCATTCAGAATGGTTGTTCTAATTTGCTTTACAATTTGCAATTGATTGCAACTTTCTTGCAACACCCCATTATAGCCTATCTGCACCCGTACAGTGAAATTCGGGCCTGCCTTTCCTATGTGCACAGGAATTCACATCATCAGAAGCACCTGCAACAAAAATCCGTATTGCACCACCATAACATATCTCGGACAGAACTTTGCGACTTCGTTCATTCATTGGGAGAGTGTTCATTCAAGGTCCACAAGAGAATTTTTGAGGGTATCAAAGAAAAAAAAAACAATTTCGAATACTAGTACTACTTACTGGTATACAAGCTACCATAAGTTTATAATCTACTTTTCCAGTCCGCAGCTTCAAAAATTACGGTTTGTGCATATGCCCTCTCCGTTGAAGTACAAGCAGTGTGAAGAGTAAACATGGATGGAGAAGCAGGTAAAAACATAAATAAATTTGCTCTAAATTAGTATTTAAGCTGTGATCTACTGAAAACTTCTGTGGATTTATTTATATATGTAATATTGTTTAATTTCATGTAGCTTTTATTGATAGCATATCTTACTACGGGCACAAATGTGTATTGCTTGAGCTCCTATGATCGACGTGGAAACTGGAATACTCGCGCACGTGGCTGACTCCGCGTGAGCTGTAGCTGAATTGGGTGTGCAGGGACCGGGCTCCTGCCGGGGTACTGGGCTACGCCGCTCGCATGCATGTTCAACACACGCGTGAAGCGCGACGGTACAGTCTGCCAGTGCGGCGCCACTTCACTTGCAATTTTATCAGCTGCTATTTTATCAGCTGCAAGCGAGAAGTCAGTATAATCTCATCGCAACATCATGGAATAATAATGAAATAACAAATTCAGCAACTTACCGTACATGTAATATGTATGTGTCTCATCACTCATAGTCATACTTTCATAGCTACATTCCTATATGGTCATGATGGTGGTGTGACCATATTTCGCGCATGACCTAAGTTCGCGCACAGGGCAATATCTAAAAAACTACAAAAGATTTCGAAAATCTGATAGCGCTATTAGATAGAGGAAGCTAAAATTACATATGGACTATATTTTCTTTTAAGTTGGGTGAGAAATTATGAAGATATTGACAAAATATCGGCAATTTTGCTACTTTTTGCGTCAGTTTCCAAAAAATATGAAGTTACCGACAACGGTCCAAAAATCCTCATTTTGATAGATGTCATCAAAGTTGTAGGTAAAACGTGATACCAAATGATTGTATGATATTTTGTCTTACAAATGATGCAATTATCTTCCCTTTGCTGGACCGCTACGTTGGATAACTTAGATGTTAATTTACGTGCGCGGTCTCGTGGTTTTTATGCCCTTTTTTTTTTTTCAGTGTTTTGCGATCCGACACTGGGTTTTGAGATCGCGATATTTCCAAAATTCTTCGTCGATTAATGTTCTTGTTGAATCAAGTTTTAGTCCAGAATTTTGCTTTCCGTTTGGTATAAAACTTTATAAATAAATTATTGTAGAATATGAGAAATCAAGTATCGAATATCACATTTCTAATAAAAATTTGAATGTGCGCGAAATATGGTCACCCCATCATACTTCGTGTGTATAATGTAGGGAGTCATACACCTCAACTTTTTAAAACACCACTGCACGAAAGTCACAAACATTCACTCAAAATCGGCATTTAATTTACAAAAACCGACCACTAAATATCCAAGAAATACAATAAATTCAACTCACCGATGTTGGAAAAGATATTTCCAAAAATGAAATCCGTAATTTACTGTTGATTCTTGCGAAACGAGCTATCGGAGTCATTGTGTACATTTCCTGGTTGCCGCGGGCGCTGACATCTCCCCAAAAGAGTTTCGTCCTTAAAAATTCGGTCCCTATGTGGCATACACGGAAAGTCCTGATTTACTTTGCGCGCGATCGTAAAGATCGATGTGCGCTTGCGATCCCGAGTTTCTTCGTGGACAAAAATTTTATTGGTCGATTTTAGTCTAAGACATCGGCAGTATGTAAACAACACGCGATCGCGAAACAAATCGGCAGGGATTTCTCCGTTTTGGACAAGATTTTGACTTTGGATTTTGCTGAAAATATCAAAAGTTCTTCCTAACGGCCATTTGAGGTAGGAGTGAGATTTTTAAGGGCTGAATTTGAAAGCAAGTATTTAAAATATTTATCTTATTTTCCCCCCATACCTTTACTACACGCGACAGAAAATACCAACTATTTTTGCATTTTGTATTCGTAGTGGTCAATATGACCACTATTCGTGGTGTGGTGTCTCATGACAATCGGAATTAGGATTGGGAAACCAATCGTTCAGTAGATCTAACAGTTAGTAGTATACTAGTAGTACTAGTAAGCTGCCCTAGTAGTAGTAGTGAGTTGTGCACGCATATAAGTCTCTGGCTCTGCTTGTGTGGAAAATTTAAATTAAAATAAAACTAGAGCTGGAGTGGAGGGAAAGAAGACACCAATGGCAATGCGTGGCAAATGGCAAAAGCTGCTCTAGGCCACTCATAGCTACATTCCTATACTTCGTGTGTATAATGTAGGCAGTCATACACCTCAACTTTTTAAAACACCACTGCACAAAAGACACCAACATTCACTCAAAATCGGCATTTAATTTACAAAAACCGACCCCAAAATATTCAAGAAATACAATAAATTCAACTCACCGATGTTGGAAAATATATTTCCAAAAATGAAATCCGTAATTTACTGTCGATTCTCGCGAAACGAGCTATCGGAGTCATTGTGTACATTTCCTTGTCGCCGCGGGCGCTGACATCTCCCCAAAAGAGTTTTGTCCTTAAAAATTTGGTCCCTATATGGCGTACACGGAAAAGTCCCGATTTTATGTGTGCGCGATCGTAAAGATCGATGTGCGCTTGCGATCCCGATTTTTTCGTGGACAAAAATTTTATTGGCCGATTTTAGTCTAAGACATCGGCAGTATGTAAACAACACGCGATCGCGAAACAAATCGGCGGGGATTTCTCCGGTTTTGGACAAGATTTTGACTTTGGATTTTGCTGAAAATATCAAAAGTTCTTCCTAACGGCCATTTGAGGTAGGAGTGAGATTTTTAAGGGCTGAATTTGAAAGCAAGTATTTAAAATATTTATCTTATTTCTCTCCCCATACCTTTACTACACGCGACAGAAAATACCAACTATTTTTGCATATTGTATTCGTAGTGGTCAATATGACCACTATTCGTGGTGTGCTCTAGGCCTACATGATACAGTATCAGAGTATGGAGTGAACAAGTGGTTTCTGAATTCACAATAATGCCTCATATTCTGTGTTTTTATCCATGTTGATTTCCAAATGCAAAATGTAATGTGAACACAAACGCAAATCTTTTAATTCAATATTTTGATTTCGAATAGAGGGTCTATTCCAGCATGACCATGAGGCAGGACCTTTTAATATGTTTGATGTTACAGACTCATTGATATTGGCAATCAAAACAGTGTGTAACTAAAAGCATTGAATGATTGATCACACTCAATATCAATTTTGTTCATATCTAGGCATGTTAGGACAGCAATCTATCATCGTCATCATCTGAATGTACAAGGAGAGGTGAATCCAGCAATCTTCGGTCACTTCAGACATGATGTCAGAGTTTGATAGATTCTGAAACTCCAACATGATCAATAGAAATTTAGTGTGTCTATCATTCACTATTGCATGTGCGTAGGGATTGCATTGAGACAATTTTGATCAAGATAGTCTTAAATCGTTCAGACAACCAATCTATGTCGAATCTTACCTATAAAGTATCAATAGAATTAGAGTCAATTACATCTTGAGGAAGACTGTTCCAGTCAGACACAACTCTGTTGCTAAAGAAGCATCTCCTCTTGTCTAAGCTAGCCCTTTCCTTGAATAATGTTAGGGAATGTTCTTGATAATGTCCATGATAAAAAAGGACTTGGGAGAAGAAGAAAAAAAAAAGACCTAATGTTAGAAGAAGAAAAAAAAAGGACCTATTGTTAGAAGAAGAAGAATAAAAAAAAAGGTCCCCAGCATTTTGTGGTCTCTTTAACTAAAAAAAAATCTCTGACATGCCAAAAACCCCAGGTTATCTGCATTTTGGGGGCCATTTTTTATCCCAGGGGAGGCCCCCCCCCCCCCAGATCTGCGACTGAATCTACTTTTGAAAATTAAAACATTTTTTTTTCTGTCTCTCTTTATCTCTCTTCCTCTCTCTCACCTCGACAGCATCAAGCAAGAAAAGTAAAAAGAAGACCAAGGAATCCAAATCACTTGGGGTAAGACAAACTTTTATTTATCAATTAGATATATCCTTATTTTCTGTAATCTTTTCTTCAGTTAAAAGTCAAATTTCAGGATCCACCTTACGAACCAATCCCCTGTAAGTTGCAGACACCTAAATGATGGGCTACTACAAATGGGCCTAGATTAGAGACCATTCTACAAAAATATCTTTGTATGGCATTTGTGAGTTATTTCCATTAATCAGATTTCTTTGGACTTTGGTGGAAGTTGCTATTAAAGCAAGATTCACACTGTTTTAACAGAGCAAAATTATGTTAAGTAAACCAAATGAGAGATGGAAAAAAAATACTATTATCTCCTCCCCGAATAGATTCTAAATAAGTTTTATTGTATCCCCCGGCAGAAAGGATGACGCGAAAATCGCTGCCAGTGCCGGGGGATACATTCGCATTGTGCGGCAATGGACATTTCCAGTTTAAAATAATTTTAACTTTCACTGTATTTTGAATATTTTAACTAGAAATCTTGCCATTGGGGTGCATGGCCTATGTATAAGATTAACACCTAAATGGAAATCTTAAAAAAAAAAAATTAAATCATTTAGAAGCCAGTAATTTGGACTGTTTGCTTTTTTAGTTGAAGAGCTTATCCTTGTGAAATTCGGTCTCTTGTCTAGGATATCCAACATGAGGCAGATTTCCTGATCAAACCAGAGTCTGCGGCGGCCAAACTTGAGACCGCCCACTGGCCCCTGTTGCTGAAGAACTATGACAAGCTCAACATCAGGACGGGACACTACACCCCCTTACCTAATGGCTGCTCACCGCTCAAGAGAGAAATCAAGGATTACATTTCGTGAGTACTCTAAGTCATTCTTGCATTGGGCAACTGGAGTGTGGGTGTAACAACCGTTTTCATCGGCAATCAATGTGAAATTTTGTTTTCACTGGCCTAGTATATTGGTAAGAATCACTAAAACCCTGGATGGAGTGGAGTGGGGGGGAGGGGATGGGGGTTAATGAATCTTTTCCAGCACCATGAAGGGAGCAAGCAAATCTGTCAGCCTGCCAACCAAGTGTATAGAACAAACGTTGCAAGGTATAGTGCAAATTGGACAATGAAGAAAAGTGGATGCTATTTGTTGTTAGTCCTGAAATTGTACAGCACCAACCTCTGGGAGACAACTATGTAGCTTAAACCACCCCAAAAGTAGACCAAGGCCAAATAAATATAAGCACATGTTTACATTATGATTAAGATTCCAAAATATAAGAAGAAAAATGTTTCAGTAGTGAAATTTAGGTTTAATTTTCATCATTATTTACCGAGGCTGTGGCGTGGCTAAATTGTATTCTAGTCTGAGCATTGTCACATTTTCACATTTCCAGGAGCGGTTTCATCAACTTGGACAAGCCAGCCAATCCATCGTCTCACGAGGTCGTATCGTGGATTAAGAAGATCCTACGTGTCGAAAAGACGGGCCACAGTGGAACCCTTGACCCCAAGGTCACGGGATGTCTTATTGTCTGTATAGAACGGGCCACGCGATTGGTCAAATCGCAACAGAGTGCAGGTAAAAAGAAGCATTCAGTAACTTTTATGTCATGAAAAGCAAAACTTATTTTTTACTGTCTTTTCTAGTTGACTCCACAGTGAAAGAAAATGTACTTATGGCACCTCAATGTTCTTTTGACTGTTCCTAAAGTACTAAATGAATTGAACCATTATGATAACTCACTAACTTTCTCTGTGCTTCAATTACAGTTTAATTGTTCCCATTGTTGATTTAGGAATAAACTGAACTTATTAACTTGTGAAATGTTACCAGTCATTCCAATGTCCCATCTTTAATCTGTTAGAAAATGTCATGAAAAGGGATTATTCCAGCAGAAATTTTGCATTTGAATACCATTCTAATTTACCCTTATTATGTTCGTGTTTAAAGGCGGTAATTATTGTTGAATATTTACGAATGCCATACTTATTGTTCATTAATTACCTGTTATGACATTATTTCCCTTGTCTGTCTGTCTTATAGGCAAGGAATATGTCTGCATAGTCAGGTTACATGATGCTATTGAGAACCAATCTAAACTAGCCAAGGTGAGCTATATTTACTGGTAAAAGGACAGTTTTCTTCATGACTGATTTCTTCTCATGCTGTCTTGGTTTTAACTTTAAAGGGCAATCCAATCTTGGTAATAAGATGATTTGTGTGAAAGCAGAAAATTAAGAAAAACAGGATGGTGAAAGTGTGAAAGAAATCGGACAAGGAGTAAGAAAGTTATGGATGTTTGGAAAATGAGATCACTACATCTATGCGAATTTCAAAGCGCCTTTACCCTCGGGGCTGTATTCAAAATATATTGGAGATCGCATATTGTTATAGGTCCTCATGAAAGAAAAAAGATCCTACTGAGTAATACATTTTGAAAGAAATGACATTTTAAGCATTTTGTGTGTTGGAGCGAATGGGGGAGTTGTCCGCAACTACATCACAGTGACATTACCTATTGGGCCAATTTGAAATTCCCATATGTATAGTGATTACAACTTTCAAAAATTCATAACTTTATTGTTGTCCGATTTCGTTCAAACTTTTACCAATCTGCTTCTCTGATTTTTCCTCTTTCTTTCCGAGCAACTTGCCATTAAGGTTGGAATTCCCTTTTAGAATGCAACCCATTCCCCATTACATATCTTCCAGTTTAAGTTGTTGTCAATTATGTTATATAGAGTATATTAGCCCACCCCCCCCCCCTTTTTTATGCCTCCGCCCACCGAAGGTGGGTGCCGGAGGCATTATGTTTTCGGGTTGTCCGTCCGTCCGTCCGTCCGTCCGTCCGTGCGTCCGTCCGTGCGTCCGTCCGTGTGTCCGTCCGTCCCACTTCTCGTTACCGCGATATCTGAAGAATCATTTGAGATAGGAACCTCAAACTTGGTACTAGTATGTATCCCCATACGAAGATGAACTGATTAGATTTTGGGGTAAGTAGGTCAAAGGTCAGAGGTCACAGAGGTCAATTTACATGAAATTACATAAGAATTCTTGGTTTTTAGCACCGTTACCACGATATCTCAAGAACTATCTGAGGTGAGAACTTCAAACTTGGTACCAGTATGTATCCCCATAGAAAGATGAACTGATTAGATTTTGGGGTAAGTAGGTCAAAGGTCAGAGGTCACAGAGGTCAATTTACATGAAATTACATGGAATTACTGGTTTTTAGCACCGTTACCGCGATATCTCAAGAACTATCTGAGGTGAGAACTTCAAACTTGGTACCAGTATGTATCCCCATAGAAAGATGAACTGATTAGATTTTGGGGTAAGTAGGTCAAAGGTCAGAGGTCACAGAGGTCAATTTACCTGAAATTACATAAAAATTCTTGGTTTTTAGCACCGTTACCACGATATCTCGAACTGTTTGAGGTAAGAACTTCAAACTTGGTACTAGTATGTTACCGTATACGAAGATGAACTGATTAGATTTTGGGGTAAGGAGATAAAAGGTCAGAGGTCACAGAGGTCAATTTACATGAAATTACATAAACATTATTTGGTTTTTAGCACCGTTACCACGATATCTCAAGAACTGTTTGAGGTAAGAACTTCAAACTTGGTACTAGTATGTATCCCCATAGAAAGAGGAAGTGATTAGATTTTGGGGTAGGTAGGTCAAAGTTCAAAGGTCACAGAGGTCAATTTACATGAAATTACATGGAATTAGTGGTTTTTAGCACCGTTACCGCGATATCTCAAGAACTATCTGAGGTGAGAACTTCAAACTTGGTACCAGTATGCATACCCATAGAAAGATGAACTGATTAGATTTTGGGGTAAGTAGGTCAAAGGTCAGAGGTCACAGAGGTCAACTTACATAAAATTACATGAAATTACTGGTTTTTAGCCTTGTTACCAAATATTTCTAGTTTTATATGAAAATGAAATGAAATAAATTTTTCTGTCTCCTGTGCATTTTAAGTGAAAAGATTTGTCATTTTGTTGGACCAATCCTTTTTAGAGTGTACATGTATGCCATACATTTCCAATCTGGTGATGGCGGAGGCATAAATTCCGACCGCGCGCGGTCGAATATTCATCTAGTTTTGCTATAAGAGAATGTAATCATTACAAGATCATATAGGTCATAGATTATGAAGTCCTAAAGCTGTTTGAAGATTAAACTTAATCCAATTCTAACCATTTCTAGGAACTAAAAATGCAGAATGACTAACTGATAAATTTGCATCTTTATAGAGAGTTATATGCTAAAGTGGCTACTATAACTTTACAGTGGATGATATTTATTTCTTTTGTACAGTATTTGGTTCCCCTTTTCCGATGTAGTATATGAAATAACTCTAATTAATGTTAAACCCTTCCAGGACAGGAATTATTTTAGGGCTAAATTAATCACATTTTGTTCTTCAAATTGACAGTAAAACTTTTTTTTTTAATGCTACATAGTTCTAATAAAATGTAATGTCTTTGAAACCAACGTACATGGCTAAGAATTTAGTCAAAAAGTTGAAAAAATTGCCAATTTTGAAAAAAAAACACAATGATTTTGAACCTCTTAATGTATGGCCAATTTGAAGATTTTAAAGCTTATTCTCCTTTTTAAAATTCCTGGCATCAAACGCAATATGGTTATGCAACAAAAATGCACCCAGGTTGTGCAGAAATGTTTGTTCTTTATACTAATGCATCTGGTATATTTTTTAGAGCTCTGAATCAAATGTTATTGAGCCAAACCACAAAATGTGGTTGAAACTTGAGAGGGTTAAATGGTTCTGTGGGTTTGCAGACTCGGTCTGATATTCCATTGCAAATTAAATTTTGATGGGTTGATGATTTCCCTTGTGTGTGTTGATTTCCCTTGTGTGTGTTGATTTGATTCCACAGGCCATTGAAACACTCACAGGAGCACTCTTCCAGAGGCCACCCTTAATATCGGCCGTCAAACGACAGCTTCGAGTGAGGACGATATACGAAAGCAAACTCATTGAGTACGATCCACAAAGACACTTAGGTATGATGCCAATGGAAAAGCTTAGGTGAAACACATTAAGCATTTCCAAAGAGCAATATCAGAAAATTGCGTTGAACACGGACATAATATACTAAAAGAGCAATATGAATACCATCTGTTGAGATCCAGAAGGGTGTTCATCTGATTTTAAAGGGAGTGGCAAGTCGTAAAGTAGAGGTGTTGTGGATCAGTGGATAAGTCCCTGGACTGTGAACCACGAGGTCCAGGGTTCGAATCCCACCGCACCACTAGCGTCCTTTGGACGTTAATCTACATTTGCCACTCTCCACCCAGGTGTTAAATGGGTACCCGGTAGGATGCGAAAGTTATGTCGTTTGTTTAGCAATTTGAGTGCCACTGTGCTGCTCTTGCTGGAATACTCCCCAGGGAGCTGATAAAGTGCACACATTGTGTGCGGGCATGTCAGAATCCGAGGACCGGGGTAATAATAGTATCGTAATATGTAAAGCGCTTTGATATTAGTTTACTTCTGTAAAGCGCTATATAAATAGACGTTATTATTATTATTATATTAATCCATGGGCCTGACCAGTTGGCCTGGCTCGGGGGAAATTCGGATACAATCGGGTCCAATCGTGCGCTACCGAAGGAATGTTCTTGCAGAATTCTTCGCATGATCGCATGACCTCGAATCCCTACATACGTAACCGACCAATGAGATTCAAATACTGGAATAAAGAACGCGCGATCTTGTTTACTCAAATTTGGGTCAATGTGCGAACTTTTATTAGCTGCGCGCGAGTAAATTGAAGTCGCTTTGAAGTTTGATCCAGAGAAAGGAGCAGCCAACTGTAAAACCGCCCATAGGTTGCGACTTGTCGCTCCCTTTAAAGTGATAAGTTAACAACCTTTTGGCTTTGAGCAGACTGGAATTTGACTGTAACTGAATACTACAACAAAAAGTTGTCTGTGATGAATTTTCTAAGACTTATTGATGTCTTCCCCTTGAAATACTCCATCATTGGGTCTTCATATCCAAGTAAATACCCGACATAGCTCAGCAGCACTTAATCTCTTCTTGCATGATATGACCAGGGTAATAATGTTGGAGCACCATGAGCGTCACAACGTGACAGACCCGAGTGCTATACAAGAAGCCACCATTGTTATTATTTATTTTTAGATAGATGGTAAGTTTTAAATGGCAAGGACTTGACAAAGAAAACATTATATGAAAACATTAACATGGAAAGAATATTTCCTCTATACAGTATGACTCAACTCATCACCTCTGTGTCCTTCCATATTGGGTTGTTTCAGGTATTTTCTGGGTGAGTTGTGAAGCAGGAACATACATCAGGACGCTGTGTGTCCATCTTGGACTCTTGTTAGGGGTCGGTGGTCAAATGGCAGAACTCAGGAGAGTACGGTCTGGTATTCAGTCAGAAAAGGTGAGTGCGCTTTTCTTTATTTTTATGGACAAATATATGCTTTAGCAACCCCAACCCCACACCTATCCACGGTGTCTATCCCGTTCGATTGGCTATATTTGGATTTGGGATCATCACAGTTAAAGCAAGTAATCATTGTAAAATGTCAACTATTTTACATATGATGGAACGTATTGTTTTTTTTGCTGATGTACTGTTCTAGTCAAACATTACCTGTGGTTCTGTGTGCCCCTGTGCCCAAGGTTGGTGAATACCATTATAAATTTGAAGCACCATATTTGTCTAATAACGCTTTCCCATTTGGGCCAAGCATTTAACCCTATTTTAACTGGGCTATTTGACCCCCTGTTTTTACTTGGGGGGGGGGGGGGGGTCATTTTGACCCCCCCCTAAGATCTCGGAGATCGATAACCCGATTCACACAAAATTTTGCACGGAGGTACATTGAAGTGTTAACTCTAAGTTCATGTTTTTTTTTTAATGAAAAAATCTTAAATATGCAAATTACACGCATATTAATTAAAAAAGTACGCTAAATTATGCTAATTTTTCTAATTTTTGAAAAAAACATAGTAAAATGTATCAAATTGACTAGAAATTAACCACAGACGTTGATAAGCTTGAGGCTAAAGTATTTGCTTTGATTTTAATGTTTCTCTTTACACATATTTACATAAGGATGCATAAAATTTGCATATATTATTGTGTTATAGTTTCTTATGTATTCCTTTGTTTTTCATTTCTTTTGTAATCTATTGTTTGTATTTTTTATGTTTTATATTATCTTGACAATCATATTAGATGTGACAATCAACAAAATAAAGAAAGCATACACTTTCATAGTGGAAATGGGTTGTTATAACAAGTTTCACAAAATACTCCATTCTATTATACACACATGTATGGAAAAGTCACTGTTTTGGCATGACCTTTGACCCTTAATTGTCATGTGACCTTTTAACGCTTAGTCCTATCTTTGCAAATTTGGTACCAAAAGTTGCGCAAGACTTCAACGAAAAAACTCATGAAAGGACAACTCGATATCTGCTGCGGTTTTGGAGTAGTCGCAAAATTTCGACAGGGGGGGGTCAAATTGACCCCCCCCAGTTAACACAGGGTTAAGACTGTTGAATTGGCAAATCAAATGATTGATTGGTACTCCTGACAATGTGACACGATAATGTTGCAGCATACTATTTTATGCGAGTCTGCAATGACCGGGGTAATAATATATCTGTAAAGCGCTTAGAAACACAACCATGTATTAGGCGCTATATAAAAGCGGAATCTTATAATATAATACACTAAGGATTTCGGGCTCTTTTTTTTGGTTCAAATAGGCTCCTCCCCTGGCCCTTTCGGTCCCCGCCTTTTGGTACCCACGGGTGGGGAAGGGTTCTTAGGGTGGTGGGAGGCACTTCTTGAGGTCTGACGTCCCGTCCATATTTCATAAATTCATTTTTAAACATTGAATTTCCGCAGGGAGTAGGCCTAATAATTCCACCAACCCATCAAGCGGGTTTGTAGCTTCAGGCCCAGCCAACCCATATACCTTTCCCTGTGAAGGGGAGCTATGCCAAAGAACAGCATGGCCATATATCCGCATGGCTTCAGTGTACAGTACAGTATTATACACACGTGTTAGATCGTTCGCACGTACGTGTACAGGTCATCATACAGGTATAGAGTTACATCATTTGAAGCTTCATGGTCACACACACACAGTTTAGTGTGTATGTTTCACGACGTTCGCTACCGGTAATTCGACACTTTATCAGAAACTCTGATAAGAAGAAAATTCCTTCGAAAATATTTCCATAATGATTATGATTCTGAATACGTATAATGATATTAATCCCTTCTCCCCTCGCCCTGGGGGTGATGGGATCACAATGCTAAAAATCATTCATGTTGTTATTTATACTCGTGTTAATGCATTATAACAGTGATCCATGTATGTATGTTTGGTTTTTAAATAAAGTTCATTCATTCATTCATTCACAATGGAATGGGGGGAGCTGGAGGGTAGTAGGGGGAAGTCAATCCGTCGGTCCTCCCAAGACCCATATAAGGGGGCCATAATCCCCCTGAAAATAAAATGACAAATTCATTTTTTCTCATTATTGCATCCTTTACAGGGGACGTACCGCTAATTATGGATGTTACTCTGAGTATTAATAAACCACAGAAACATGGCAAGATCAAATCGCTCCCTCTAGGTCTATGCATGGATATTCTACTCGAACATTATTATATCCATATCATCAATTTTCATCAAGATTAAAAGGAATTTTCTTCAGAACTCATGCAAGCTTTGGATAAATAAGACATATTCACATGATCAGGGGCGGATCCAGAATTTAGTATAAGGCGGGGAAAACAAGTGCAGGTTTGTCAACTTTTGGAAAAGGCAGACCTGGGGGGGGGGGGGGTGGCGAGAATTTTTTTTTTCGTCAGACCTAGAAAATTCGCTCAGGAGGGGGTGGTTATGGGGGTCCCTCCATAATTCTCTGACAAGCAAAAAAAAGAAGGTTTCATTCTAAAAGGGGGCGGGGGCACAATCAACAAAAGGGCGGATCGTCTATGGTCAAAATGCATACTTTCCTGCCATTGAACCAATGGACATGTTGTAAATACTTCTTGGTAAAAATAACTTTACCCGACTTTTTTATTTATTCACTTGATTATTGTAACAAATATACGGTACGGTGATTATTCATAAACACAGCTAGCGCCCATGGATGTCCACGGGCTGCTTCTGCTAGTATTATTATTATTATTATTAAGTGCAGACTCTAATCTTCTACAAAGTTTGTTTTTATATTCCGCTTACCTGGTTCAGCTTACATGGTTATAAGTCAGCTTGGCAATGGTTGTGTTTAGCTGCGGTAGATGGTCTAATATGAGTTACAGCCAAGATAGTACAGATGCTGTAATGTGACTTACAAGGATTGTTGCTAGTTGACAAGGAACGTGCCATCCTGGTGTATAGCACATTGTGAACATAGCCTCTTTTGGTTTCCTCCTTTCAAATTCTGTCTATCTACAGGAAGGGTTAGTGACGATGCATGATGTCCTAGATGCACAATGGGTACATGACAACCACAAAGACGAAGGCTACCTGAGAAGAGTCATCAAGCCTATGGAAGCTCTACTAACGGGCCATAAGAGAATAGTACTCAAAGACAGCTCGGTAAGTAGATAAAAAGGACAAATTTGATAACTTTTGTCTGAGATGTGTGATTGTTTTCTCTCAGTTGTTCATCCTGCAAATTCTATCATGATGTCCCAAGAGCCATTTGAACCTTGAATTCATACAATAAGCAGCAAAAACCAACAGGTCATTAATTCTATGTTCTATATCTGAAATGAATTCTATCTTATGTAGAAGAAAATTTGGAAGTTGATATGAGCCTTGAATTTGAAGGATTCATGTTTCAGGGATTCCTGACATAAAAAAAACCCTATTTGACAATAACAGAAGTAGTTCATTTTATTACTCTACAATAAGAATTGGATTCCCTTGGATGCAGTCGGGCGGGCGGTTGGTCCGTTGCAAATCTTGCGTATGGAACTACTTCCTCATTTTTTCGGGCAATGCTCATGAAATTCGGCACACACACTGGTCTTGCGGTGAAGATGTGGCGGAAATGCGTTGCCATGGTAACAGCATGGCAACGACATATGGCAATAAATCAGTGGCAAATCTTTCGGATCGAACTACGTATTTTTTGAGCAATGCTCATGAAATTTGGCACACACATTTGTCTTGGGATGAAGATATGCAAGACATATTTCTGGAATGTGTCGGAAACTGCGTTGCCATGGTAACGTCATTATGGCAATGATTTGGGAAAAATATTGCAGATCAAACAACCCTCTGACTTTTTCAAGCAATGTTCATGAAATTAGGCACACACATTGTTCTTGTGGTAAAGATGTGCAGGACATATTATTTCAATGTGTTGCAAACTGCGTTGCCATGGTAACAACATATGGCAATAAAACGGGGAAAATATTGCAGATCAAACCATTTCCTCATTTTTGGAGCAATGCTCAGGAAATTTGGCACACATTGGGGTGGGGGTATTAATTACCTTCAGTGATATTTGTGATTCTTGTTTTGTTTTCACTTAAATTGAGTTGGAACATCCAAATGATATGGTGTGAGCACGTGGATGTGTTATGACAATGAATTATGGCTTTGCTCTGCACTGTTCATTTCATCATGTGAACTCTGTCTGCTACTAGGCTTTCTGCGATCACTTGAACCTTAGTTGGATCAACATAATGATACCATGCGAAAGCCTTTCAATATATAGGAATTAAGCAATTAAAATATCGCTAAGCTTCCTCACTGGTTACTAGGAGGCAAGATGGCTCAGTGGTAGAGCAGTGGTCTCGTAACTGGGAGGACCTGGGTTCGAAACCAAGTGGCCCTGTGGTCACGCATTAATCCTCATTACCAAGTCCCTCAAAGAGGATTTAAAGCCGTTGGTCCCATAGTTGCTTACTGACAAGCATACACATGCTTTCTTAGCAGTCGCGTAAAATAAACCCTTCAAACCATTACTTACCTTTACTGTTCCTGTCATCAGGTAAACTCGGTCTGCTATGGTGCCAAAGTCATGCTCCCCGGTGTCCTCCGCTTCGAGGATGGCATCGAGATCAACTCGGAGGTTGTCCTGATGACGACCAAGGGAGAGGCCATCGCACTGGGCATCGCACTGATGACCACTGCAACTATGGCCTCCGTTGACCATGGGCTAGTGGTCAAGCTGAAGAGGGTCATCATGGAGAGGGATGTGTACCCTAGGAAATGGGGTCTTGGACCAAAGGTATGTCTTTAGTGCATTTATACAGTCAAACCTGCTTTAGTGACCACCTGTCTATAAAGACCACAATTTTTGTTTCCCTTGAAAAGTGTTTCTCATTGAAACGTGTATTAAAGGAACCTGTACATAAAGACCACCTGCTCATAAAGGCCGCTTTTTTTATCTCCCTTGAGCGGTCTTTATAGACAGGTTTCACTGTACATCATATAAGGGTCGTGTTACAGAAACTCTTCCATTTTCCAATGGATAATCTGACATTTTCTCTGTCGACCTTTGCCTCAGGCTTTTTTTATCTATCGAGATATAGGGAGAAGAGCTTTGCTTTGGTGTTAGGTTAGTCAAGGGGAAGGAACATTGTTTTGTCTAGGCTTAAAGTTGATTAGTGACTAGCATTAGAAATTAACTACAGAGCAAGTGGCACCTAGCAAATGTCATAAAATCTAATGGATTGCCAGTATAATGAATTGCATGTATGTCAACTCTACCTTCGGGACAGAAGGGCAAAACTGCCAACATTGGTGGCAGATGCTTTCTTGATATTAATAGATTAAAGCAAGTGGGAATGGTTGATTATGTCTACATAAGAATGGGTGTATATTGTGAGGTTTGGGAATCATCAAAATGATAAGAATTTGACCCAATCTTGCAAAAAAGCACATGCACTGCACACAGAAATGGGTAAGTGGGACTGCACACACCAGTGGCATGAATGTACGGCCCGAACAGTTCAACTCTTTCTCGTCATAGTTCGAATATAGGGCATTTGAAGAGCAATCCTTTTGAGGGGACATTTCATCTATGATGTTCTTCCAAACTGACATAAAAAGAATGAGAAAGCTTATTTTTCACCTTTCTCGGAACTCAACCTTCTCTTTAAAATAACAAAATTTGAAGAATATGGAACTAATATGGAAGAATCAGGACTAATAACAGATATATTCTGATATATTCTGAGCTAACATCCTTTTGTTTTTCCTTAATGATAATGATAATATATTACATTCATTATAAAGCGCATTATGTGAATACTTCAGTGCGCTTTACGTTGTTATTAACTATTCCTTATTCATCACTAAAACACCTTCCATGTTCTGTATCATATTTGCAGGCAAGCATGAAGAAGATGATGATCAAGCAAGGCAAGCTAGACAAGCATGGCAAACCAAACGCAGATACTCCTAAAGACTGGGTCAAGGGTTATGAAGATTACAGGTTAGTAGAAGAATGAGGCATGGTACTGATCTGACACACTGACGTCTGCAATATTTGCATTTTGATAATTATGCTACGTCATGAATTTGGCTTCACCTGTGCCCGAGAGGAGAAGCGCAAACTTAAAGGGGTACTCCAACCTGAGATCAAGTTGATTTGAATAAAAAGAGTAAACTTAAACAAGCAAAACAATGAATATTTCATCAAAATCGGATGAAAAATAACAAAGTTACAGCATTTTGAAGTTTGCATTGTTTCCCAAAACAGTGAACGAGGCTGTGTCAAAATGAGTGGGGTGATGACGTCACAAGCCCACTTTTTCTTTTGTATTTTATTATATGAAATTACGAATATTTCAATTTTCTGCTCCAAGAATGTAAAACATGGTTTGGCTTCTCATGGAATGTGTAAAATCAGCCTTACTGTAACTTATTTTGATACAAGGGAGAGATTCTTTATGTAAGATCTATCAAAAAATGAAATATTTCAGATTTCATATAATAAAATACAAAAGAAAAGGTGGGCTTATGACATCATCAGCTCACTCATTTGCATAATGCATATCACTATTTCACAAAATAATGCAAAACTTCCATAACTTTATTTTTCATCCGATTTTGATAAAATTTTCAGTTTTGCTTGTTTAATTTTACTCTATTTATTCAAATCAACTTCATTTTGGGGTGGAGTACCCCTTTAAGGATTAAGTTGAGTTCTGGTCATGACATAACATTCTGGAAGAAACTGTCTCAAAGCAATTGGGAAAGGTGGATCATGTCTACATAAGAATTGGTATATATAACGTGAGGTTTTGGAATCATCAAAAAGATAAGAAATTCACCCATTGTCACTGAAAGGCACATGCACTGCCCACAGAAATGGGTATATGGGACTGTACACAGATGTTCGGCCCAAACACTTCAGCTATTTCTTGTCATATTTCGAATATGAGGGCATTTGAAGAGCATTCTTTTTCAGAAGACATTTCTGCTATGATCTTCTTCCAAACTAACACATAGGGAATGAGAAAGCTCACAAATTATTTTTCACCTTTCCCAGAACTCAAGCATCTCTGTTCACATTAGTATAGAGATCAATAACAGTTCTTGATGCACTTATTCTTAGTCTTAACCACTTCGAACACTATTGCGATGAAGGTGATGGAGCTTAATTTATAATTTGATTTTGCAACCCCTGCAGCGTGAAGAAGGAACAGCCAGAGGAAGCCAAGCCTGTTGTCGAGACGCCTGTCAAGAAACGAAGGAGAGAATCGAGCACATCCAGCACCGAAGCACCTCCCGTCACGCCATCTGGGGACACTTTGGCAGTCAAAGAGAAGAAGAAGAAAAAGAAGGATAAGAAAGTAAAGGAAGCGGTAGAGGAGGAGGAGGAGTCGATGGAGACGTCTGTCGTAGAGGTGAGATGTGACATGGGAGTAATTCTACTTTTGCTCTGGAAACGTGTGTTCCAGGCTTTATCTTGTCAAAGATATAAGGGGGTCGTTGCACGGGGTTGGGACAATTTTTGTGACATGCCAGGAGTGAGGAACTATATAACCATATAAATATTAAAACGGTACAACAAAAAAGTTACATGTATAATTTAATTCAAGATGACTTGAAGCCCCTGGGCCCAAATTATATAGTCATTTATGCTATTCATAATGAATAGTTTCTCAGTTAACTTTGGAGGTTTTTTTTTTTTTCTTTGAGTTATAAGTGAGAAAATCAAGCAAATTATATTTTGATATGTGACCTTTCCTAACACTTGCAGTTTTCAAGTCTTTGTAATTGTATCCCCCGGCAGTATGCCGGAGGATACTTTGGATTCAGCAGCGTTTCGCCGCCGCCGCCGCCGCCGCCGCCGCCGCCGCCGCCGCCGCCGCCGCCGCCGCGTCACATTCTTGTGTGCGCTCTAGCGGTCACATTTCTCGACGAATTTTTTTCAAACTTCCTGTGGACGTGTATCTTGGTAAAATCTGGACCCCTATAGTTTCTGGTGATGCTGCCCCCAGTGTTCCGTCTTTTATAGGGTAAAAGGCCATATTTTTGGGGATAGTTTGTGTGCGCTCTAGCGGTCACATTTCTCAACGGATTTTGTTCAAATTTTGTATGGAGGTGTCTCTTGGTAAAATCTGGAACCCTATAGATTTTGGTGATGCTGCCCCCAGTGTTCCGTCTTTTATAGGGTCAAAGGTCATATTTTGATAGATGTCTTGTGTGTACTCTTGTGTGCGCTCTGGCGGTCACATTTCTCAACAGATTTCGTTCAAATTTTGCATGAAGGTGTCTCTTGGTGTAATTTAAAAACCTATAGTGTTTGGTGATGCTGCCACCAGTGTTCCGTCTTTTATAGGGTCAAAGGTCATACTTCAGGGCATGGCGTGAGTGCACTCTGCAGGCCACATTTCTCAACGGATTTTGTTCAAATTTTGTATGGAGATGTATCTTGGTATAATCTACACATGTTTAATTTTTGGTGATGCTGCCCTCATTGTTCCGTCCTTTATAGGGTCAAAGGTCATTTTTCCATTTCTTGCACTCTTACTTCTGCATTTCTTGACGGATTTCGTTCAAATTTTGCATGAAGGTGTCCCTTGGTGTAATCTAAAAATCTGTACTTTTTGGTGATGCTGCCACCAGTGTCCCGTCTTTTATAGGGTCAAAGGTCATACTTCAGGGAATGGCGTGAGTGCACTCTGCAGGCCACATTTCTTGATGGATTTCTTTCAAATTCTGTATGGAGATGTATCTTGGTATAATCTACACATCTTTACTGGTTGGTGATGCTGCCCTCATTGTTCCGTCCTTTATAGGGTCAAAGCTCATTTGTCCCTTTTGTGCACTCTTACTTCTGCATTTCTTGACGGATTTCATTCAAATTTTGTATGGAGATGTATCTTGGTATAATCTACACATATTTAATTTTTGGTGATGCTGCCCTCATTGTTCCGTCCTTTATAGGGTCAAAGGTCATTTTTCCATTTCTTGCACTCTTCTGCATTTCTTGACGGATTTCGTTCAAATTTTGCATGGAGATGTATCTTGGTATAATCTACACATATTTAATTTTTGGTGATGCTGCCCTCATTGTTCCGTCTTTTATAGGGTCAAAGGTCATACTTCAGGGCATGGCGTGAGTGCACTCTGCAGGCCACATTTCTTGATGGATTTCTTTCAAATTTTGTATGGAGATGTATCTTGGTATATCTCTCAACACATTTCTTTCAAATTTTATATGAAGATGTGTCTTAGTGAAACCTACACATCTAATTTCTACACCATCCTTTTGTTTGAGGGAGGGGATGGGGGAGGGTCTTTGTCCCTCCTTCAAATCGCTGCCAGTGCCGGGGGATACATCTAGCATTGCGCGGCCCCAGCAATGCACATTTCTAGTTGTTTGTTTGCTTCTGTTTCAGACACCTAAATCAGAGAAAAAGAAGAAGAAAAAGAAGGTTCAGGCAGAGGAGGAAGAAGAAGAGGAAAAAGTAGCCGAGGTAAGAATCACTTAAAAGCATCTGGGTAGCATTTCATCAAGCATTTTGTCAGTGATTTTTACTGACAAATTTGCTCTCAGCCAATCAGATGCAAGGATTTCAGTAGCTTATAACAGTTGCCAGTAAAAATCACTGACAAAGCGCTTGATGAAACGCTCCCCTGAAATATGAATCCTAGAGGAGGCACGATGGCTCAGTGGTAGAGCAGTGGTCTCGTAACTGGGAGGACCCGGGTTCGAAACCAAGTTGACGCGCTAGTGCCCTTTGGTAAGGCATTAATCCTTTTTACAAAATCCCTCAGAGAGGACTTAAAGCCGTCAGTCCCCTGGTTGCTTACTTACAAGCATACACATGCTTTCTTAGCAGTCGGGTGAAGCAAACCATCAACCTTTTCCTTAATTTTATACAGCTCTGAAGGACAATTTGTTTCTTTGAAATTGAAGTAGTAAGTCAGGGCCTCAAAGGAATTTCCTTGGTGGGGTCCTGAATAAGATTTTGGGGGTCTCCCCCCCCACCCCCGAGATCCATGTGTACCAAACCTTTCTTTGTCTTGAGGGATGAATGAAGCATGGACATGGAAACATTTATCGAGATGATTTATCATCTAGATAATATTCAGTGTTCTTTTGTTTGTGTAGTCCATGTTAATTCATTATCCTGATGTAAGGAGGATAAAATCAAATATGATGAAGAACACTTTCTCCTGTTACTCTTCTTTCCTTTACAGACCTGTAAAATCCATGTTAGTTTATTGTATTCATTTGTATCAAATTTCAGACACCTAAATCGGAAAAGAAGAAGAAGAAAAAGAAGATAAAACTGGAACAGGCAGAGGAAGAGGAGTTAGAGGAATCTGTAACTGAGGTAAGAAATCACTTTCACAAAATTGTATTAAGGCCCTCTGGCCGTCTCTCGGACTGTCCGGCTGCCGATACCCCATCTATGGCAAGTCAGTGCCAGTCTGAAGAAGCCTGCAGAAACTAGTAGGCGAAAGCTCATAAGGTAACCACCAGATTGATTGTGAAATGATGAAAATTCACTTTAATGGCCCTTTGGCCCGAACTCAAGAAAGAGTTTTATCTTAAACTATGGTCTAAACTCCAAACCATGGTTTAAACCTCCGCCATGGACTAAATTAAGCATAAACACGCATAAATAAACGTAAAATTGACATATACAAGCGCATTACTATCCGCCCATTGAACAAAAGGACATGCACGTACTATGCTTATGGAGGTTTAAACGATGGGGTCACAATGTACTTGCATGACCAGAACTCAACATTATCTTTAAGAAGGCAGATATGTAATATATAATCACTCCAATGTCCTTGACTTCAACCTGGACGATCATTCTGCTTAACTAATCTTTTAAATCTTGATTCCCCCCCCCCTCTTCTGTTTTCATTGTGTATTGCAGACTCCCACCACAGAAAAGAAGAAGAAAAAGAAGAAGAAGAAGGAGAAAGCAGAGGACGATAGCTGAGAAGAGATTTATTTTCCTACAAAATTGTGCCAGAAAGGAAGGAGTGAATAGCTCATGTCCCAATATTTTCAAGATTCAAAAGGATATCACGATTCAGGATTGTTTGTAATCATGGACATATTTCCGTCGGAAACCCTATAAAGTGGAAGAAAAAAACTTGACTGTTGATGTATGCACTTAATGCTTTTCAAAAGAACACCTTGGAATAAGAGTTAGTCTGTTTTCTTGAGGGTTAAATGCACGGACACTCTGAAGGAACATTGTTAACCCATTGCCTACGGGAACCGGGTGGTCCATGTATTAACCCTATGTGGAATTTGAGAACTCAGTAGCCAACGGGTTAATTTTCATGATTCAGTTGACCGATTCATGTCATTTTTAGTTCAGAAACAACACTGTTGCGTTTTGAATTCTGGAGATGAAACTGTATTCTACATCGCTGTTTTCTTCTTGAAATGTATTGGCATTGATCGTCGAGAAAATACAAGTTATGTTTTTAACACCAAGAATGACGGTAATATAACTATGTTCGTGCTGGTATTTCAGAAGTTCCTTGAAAGTATTTCTTTAAATGTTGACTGCTAATCCTGTTTTGTTAGGACGATCAACCGTTTTGGAAATACGTTTTGGAAAGTGATACAGCACTGGTCATGGTGCCATGTTCTGAAGGATTCTATAAAGCAACCACACCAGCAAGTTTATGCCCTGATCTTTTAAAAGAGAATTCAATTACTGAGAACCAAAACACTTCTACTTACCATTTACAATTGTAGCCCATAGAGTTATTAGAGTTAGTTTGCATTTCTGTGGAATTGCACACCACTTCATTCCAAAAATAGCATGAAAATTGTATTCTTGTGAAAAGATGAGCATTATTTTTGACGATAATTAAGTTGCTATTCATTTCATGTGAAGATGGTGTCAACTGTTTTCATAAATTGCCAACTTATTAGAAAGCTGATCTTGAACTATGAATTACTTGAAATGAAAACATCCTGTGTTGTTTTTTTTTTTCATCCTTCAACACTTGTATTTCATTCATTGTGAAGATTTAGGTATATTTAGGGGCTTATTTTCACTACCTCTTTCAAGTGTATGTAAATGGTTGACACAACTTTTACTATGTTAAAAATAATTTCTTGTAAATCTCGCTCTTAGTTGAGCAGTAATGAAGCAGCTATGTTAATGTAGTACTTTATGTTACATTAACCCATATCCGTCTAGGGCACAATGGAGCGTATAATCCTGTGCTGCCTGAGGCCAAATCACACACATATTGCCAACTTCAAACGGTCCTCACTGACAATAATCAAAATAAAATAGTGGCAAATTATGTATCAGTTTAAAGATTAGAAATTGGTCTTTATTGTGAGTTTTGTATCAGGTCCATTCAGACATTTGTCATTTATTTAATCTTCACATAAATCCCATATGAAATATGAAAATATGAAAAATGTTCTTAATATCATATAATAATTCACATTTAAAAAATATAAATTTCAAGTTTATTGAAAAACAACTAGAATTTCCTAAAAGTTCAGAATGTATACTTTCCAGTGGTATAGAACTCATTGAGCAAAACATTTGGGAAATTATGAAATTATACATTTGAAATTGATATTTACTTATTCAGTCTATTATGCTTTGTACTACAACACACGGAATTGCTATTAAAAAATGTGCCTGTATGTAAAATAAGAACTGAAAAATCTTCATCTTTGCAAATTTGAAATGTGTTTCATGTTACATAGTATAAGTTCTGTCCGAATATTGATGAAACACATATTTTTTTATGTTCAAATATACTATCAAAGTATCAAATCCCGTAGCGATGATATTATAATGCGTTGTTCCTGGTAACGTGATATGATATGGTGTGAAAATGAAGAAAGCTAACTATACAAATGTTGGCTTTTCCGTATCTAGTAAAATGAACTGAATGCTGAAAGTGTAAACAAAAGTGATAGGAACCAGTGCAAAGCATTGTGGGATATCAGGTCACGGTTCGTGGGTTATAAAAAGATTGGAAAATGACGTTATTGTGAAAGTTCTTTTTGCTACGGGATATCCCGTAGTTCGGTGAACGTAGCGTTCGCGGGGACTACGGGATATTCCGTAGATCGGCGGATATGGGTTAATACATCATAACAAATTCAAAGAAGGTATAATTTGATGAGTGATGGCCAAAAATTGTACTTTTTGAAAAGACCTGTATATAGTCTAAAGCGAGTTTTTGAATAAAAAATGTAAGTATTAAAATATGAATGATTATGTACTTTCTTTATTTTAATCTCACTAGTTTAACTTAGACTAGAGTCCAATATGTATACAGTTGAACCTCGTTATAACAAACTCCTTTGGACCAGGGAAATTACCTCTTTATATCGAAACCTTGTTATATCAGGGCTAAAAAACAATAGAATACAAAGAAGTGGGACCGCCAAAATTACCTTGTTGAGAGTGGCAGTTGAGAATGGAGAAATTATTTTGTATCTTGCTACAGGACACCTATAATTTTATAGATGGCTCGAAAGTGGCCTAAGTTAAGCATGGCTCAACTTAGGCCACTGATTTATGGAAGGCCATTTGTCAACCCCCAAGTCCCTAATAAATTGCTATAATTATGTAACAAAAAGAAACAAAATATTGGCATGAAATAAGCAGCAGAAATCAATTCCATCGTGTCGGTTTTTCTATTTGTATTTAGTCCAGCACTATCGTGATTTTGTAGGATATCGATTTAAAAGAGGGTGACATTTGGCTCTCCATAATTCGGTGGCCTAAATCTACACACTTAGGCAGGCGCCTTGTGAGAATACGGGCCATAAAGTTGAAAAAGGTTCTGCGACGGGGATTAAAACCACAGAACTCAAAACAAAGTTTTTGTTTGAGTTTGTTTGAGTTCGTTGATTAAAACTATAGAGACACCGAATAAATCACTCCGTTAGACACAAAAAGTTCAATATTTCGTTTGTAAGGTTTCTTCAGGAAATGATACTTCAGTACATCTTTAGTGCATTTTTTGTACTGAAGTATCATTTCCTGAAGAAGCCTTATAAACGAAATATTGAAGTTGTTGTGTCTAACGGAGTGATTTATTCTCTCTCTCTCTAATCATGATAGCGAACGAAAGCCCAGCGTCTCCCTTTGTAAAAGATGCTTCGTTTTATTTGATGAGACTTCACATATTTTTCACCACAAGAGCAATCAATGTCCCCCAAAACAGGATGTGAGCCTCGAAAAGAATGGCTTTTGTACAACCATCATTTAAAAAAAAGAATATTTGGGGTGAAGAGGGGTAAGAGGAATAAGTGGGTCCAAAACAATATATTGGACTTCTAAAGACGAGTGGTCAATATGTTCTTCACTCACAGTTTGTGGAGCTCTGCCTTATCCCTCATTCGCGACGAACCATGCATGATCTACTTTCGGTTCACTTTCTAAACAAACTCGAGGGAATGACACAGTTACTTGTTTATTTACTTTCCAGTCTTTTTTCCAGTATATTTTATTACACGTCTCTTCTATCTCTTGCTTTCAATAGTTCTCGTCATCCGCTCAGCGCCTTCCATTGCAACACATTCTCTTCAGTATATCCACAACACTCCTTTATAAAAAAATCTAGTTAAATCCCTGTCATGGATCTGCCTCTGCACACACACATAGTCCGTTACACTAGAGGCATTGATTCAATCTTGAATTCGGCATCATTGCGGGGAAACGGGATTCTTTTTAATAAACCATGAATAAAATAAAATTTGATCGAGCAACTCCGTGATTCCATCAGGTATATCCACAGAACTCCTAAACACGTCTTTAGGAGTTCCGTGGGTATACCCTGCCAGTAAAAAACATGTACATGAATATTTAGAGAGAATTCTGTACTACCGCCCTTTATGTTGATGGAACAGAGAGTACTGCATTTCATTTCCAGTTGAAAATGACACTCGATTATAATATTCTTACACCCCTATTTATTTACTTTCCAGTCTTTTTTCCAGTACAGAGAGTACTGCATTTCATTTCCAGTTGAAAATGACACTCGATTATAATATTCTTACACCCCTATCAATTATCAATTATTACGTACATATAATTTTTCAATTTGTCATGTGACATTAGGCGACTTCCAATTAATTAGCTATCGTGATACCATAGCGGGGTATATCGGGGTGATCGTGATAGTGATGAAGAAAGTGATGATGTTGATGATAATGATGACGAGGAGGAGGGGGAAGATGAGGGGAGGGAAGAGGAGGAGGGGGAAGATGAGGGGAGGGAAGAGGAGGGGGAGAAGAGGAGGAGGAGGGTGGTAATGATTTTAAAGACGACGACGATGGTAATGATTACGATGATGATAATTATGGAAAGAAAAAACCCTGAAAAGATGTGTGACGGCGAAGTCTATAGAAAACAATTTGAAGGGAGATAATTCAAGCGACAAAAACAAACGACACCATAAACATACATCATAATGACTATATTTTCATGGTATCCAAAATGAAATACGATTTATCATTGTTCACCTCGGCATGTCAGGCCTGTATACGAGCGTTAACACAGCATTAACACTATCATCATTTATCATATCCACTTTAATCATAATTATCCCAATAGATCCATCTCCAGCACCGGGGATGAACAGGAGAATAAAGCACTGGGCATCTTTTGTACGCATTTGTGATGATTGGACATCACCATGGCAACCATGATATCGTTCTCTCTACCAGTTTACCACTGGCCTAGATCTATTTATGTTGTATTGACGGTATATGACACGCGTGTTAAGTTAGGTTGAAAGTTAATGGTACATATACTATAATATAGCTCTTACAGAGATTTGTAAGGATGACATGCACGCGCTCTATATAAACTTCTTAGAATGATAAGAGATAATCACACCATGAAAGAGACGTTCGTATTATTTCCATCAAAGTGATCTACTGCATAGAGGAAAAGAGCTCTCGATGTCAATCAACTTGCAATTTCGGTAAATGCGTCAAGTCAATTTGTATTAAAACATTTTGCACTTATCTAGTATAACTGCGATGACATAATAGCCCCTATCATTATGAAAACCTGTGACTCTTGGCTTCCTGACAGTTGATATTTTTTTGAATAACCGTTTTATTGAGATATTCTTTTTTGTGAACTGGAAAGTAAGAAAACACCTTCTTTATACAATGTCGAAAATATTTGCTTTGTGAAAAAAAAGTGAATAGAAATACAAAGTACATAGTACAGTGAGATAAGAGGAAAAAATCGAAAGTTGATGTCGAAAAGGATAAAAGAAAAGTAGCAGGAAGTTAAAAGTGAGACGAAGAACGGGGAATAAAGTGACAGTGATTTTTTCTATCATTCGTTTTTTCTTCTTCTGTTATTTTATACAATAATAAAAATACTATAAGATAAAATGATTATAAGACCAAAAAAGAATATTGGCAAGAACAAAACTGAGGACATAAAATAGAATGAAATGCAAAGAAGAAGCGGAAGAATGAAATTATGTTATAAAGGAAGAAAATATCAGTGATCTAGAGATTTGATCAGATATTAAAGGTGTGATGGTTTATTTTACCTGACTGCTAAGAAAGCATGTGTGTGCTTGTAAGTGAGCAACCAGGGGAGCGACGGCTTTAAGTTCTCTCCGTGAGACTTGGTTTCGAACCTAGGTCCTCCCCAGTCATGAGACCACTGATCTACCACTGAGCCATTGTCGAGCCTAGGGATATTAGTGATGACATGCTTTATATTTTACACCCACTACAAAGGGACAAACAACGCAATTTTATCATGATTATAAACTAAATAGAATTATAGTGTTATTGGATGAGAGAGAGAGAGAGAAATGCAGCAATGCAGGTTTATATTGTATGTACTTTCAACACGTTCGAGAGCGCGAAAGCAGTTTCAAGAGCATAATATAATACAACTCCTAAAAAAACCAAACAAGTGTATTTTATATTGTGTTGTCGAAACTGCATTGAGCTTTACAACAGTATACACAGTAGCTCCTATACACTGTAAAAAAAAAAGTACTGTAAAATTACAGAAATCTGATGTCAGCAGAGTCGCCAGAAATTTGCTGTAAAAATACATGCTGTATGTAATTTTAGCATACATTTCAGATCTGTATTTCAGATAACAGATTCTTATGTAATCCGATTACACATTAAAACCTGGTTACAGAGAGTTAGCCAGTAAACTTCCATCTGAACAACAACTTTGCTCTGCTGTCGAGTGTGCTGGAATTGCGTTGGAATCCGAGTCTTACAATACATTAAGGTAAAAAAAATTAAACTGTAAAATTACACAAAAACTGTATAAAAACCCTATTTTGCCTTAAAATCACAAGTTTCTGATGTAACTCAGTTTCGCAATTACAAATGAGGTACTTTTACGAGAAAAATGTAAAAATAACATCACAACTGCTGTGTTTATAATAAACAGAACAAATCTGTATTTTTCCCTCGGTAAAAATACAAATATTTTTACACTGGTGTAGGATTGTGTGGTAACAGTGTCGATTGACCCTTTCCCTTCTTATCCCTTAAAGCCTGCCGGGGCGGGGCCTGAATAATATTATCGATTAGAAAAAACCCAATCGATTCGTGAAAAGTGTTCCACAAACAAATAATGAAAAATAAAACACAATGAAGAATGAGACGCAGTTAAAACTGCATAAGCTATTCATGTTATCATTACTGAAGCTTCAAACAATTCCTTTAATCATCTTCTTTTTGCAAGATTCGAATGTGATAGAGGTGTGGATTATAATGATTGCGAAGGTGTGTGTTCGTGTGAGGAGGCCTTCTTCACAGTTGTTGTATGGACTTACAGTGCGCTAATCCTATTTCACCTTTTCATTCGAGGTTTTAGATGGATAACTTCAGGGTCATTTTCGGGTAGAAATACTTGGATATCCTTCCCCATGGGAACATTAACACACCGGCCTCTGTTGGGCAGCGACGCAATGATAAGAAGATCGAGTAACGGGTTAGTTATATGCAAATTATCACTTTACTTTAAAAATAATAATAATAATACATTTATAAAGCGCAGTATCTATCCAAAAATTTGTATATACAGTCAAACCTGTCTTAGCGGCCACCTGTCTATAGCGGCCACCTGCTTATAGCGGCCACAAAAAAATCCCCCGCAGGAAATTACTGTGTTGTAGACCCTGCATATAGCGGTCACCTGCCTAACGCGGCCAGCGGCCACCCAATATGTATCCCTCGGACAATATCTGACCGCGTATAGCGGCCACTAATATCGAGTTGAGCTGTAGCTTCATGCACAAAAAAGTAGTTTTTGCCATAGGCGCGATGTGTTTACCGAGTCCTAGCTCAGTCACACTCTCACACAAACGTCGTGAATAGATTCTACAATGGCCATGAAGATCTAATAGTTTCACCACATTGCCGACTAATTAGAGATTAAAAGTCTTTTTAGTAAGAATTAAGCACTAGTATTGTTCGTTTACGTAATCTTCGCACCATCCAGCTGCAATCCCCTGCACTTTAGTTGTATTGTTCTCCTAAGCTATCGCGGTCGGCATGGCATTGCATTGATATTGATCGCCATTGCGCAATAGCACAGGCTCGTACACTTCAATATAATTTTTTTATTTTTAAAAGATTTATAAAAAAAAGAATTTAAAGCGTTAAAACTTTTGAAAAAAATAATAAAGGAGTAATTTTTTTTAGAAAGTGAAAATAATAAAATACTACCCAAGTATTATTTTTTTAAAGATCAATAATAACGATTTCATGTACGAGAGATTGTCCTGCTGAAAAACGGCGTGAAAACTCGACTCGGATCGTCCACCGGCGATCCAGGCCATTGTCGACGTTCGCACTTTCGACGAATGCAAGCGAGCACCTTCTATCGCCTGTTCTCAAAAACAGTTAAAACTTCTTTTAAACCATTCAAAAGGCAAATATTTATTGAATGAAAATTGATTGCACGATTTTATTCAAAAGATAAACTTATTATTGTAATTTTTTGACAGGAAGCAAAAGCATGATTAGACATCGTTTTTAGACAAAAAAATTCAAGAACAGCAGTCTACCGCGGGTGGTACGTACGTGGTAATTTGAGGGAAAATTCATTTTACACAGATTGCTCGTATATCTATTGTTTTTCTCATTTATTGACAACAAAGCATATTATTTTAGCATTTATATATCATATGACATGTTATAGTCAACTCTGTTGATCTATAGCTTGTTTTCCTAAGTGATACATGTATATATGGATGCATGTACACTAACTTTGTTGCGTGTAAATCTTTTAAAAGATGTGCAAAAAAGTATGTGCAAAAAAATAAAAATGGCCGCCGACCTGTCTATAGTGGCCACCTGTCTATAGCAGCCACTTTTTCCGTTTCCCTTCGGTGGCCGCTATAGACAGGTTTGACTGTATTCTACTGCGCTGCATGAGCTCCTGATATGCTTGTTATTAATTGAATAGATATGCTTTGAGTTTTGATTTAAACATTTTCACTTTCTCAGTCATCACAGTTGTTCCTTATAGTTGTTTATTAACGAGCCGCAAAAACAGAAAGAAAAAAAAAGGCATAACAAATCGACTGATTGAACAAATCGAAATATACAGTGATAAAGATTGCCAAGAAATTCACATTATATGCCATGGTATTTACACTCAATAAGGCTTTGTCATTTAAAAGAGATACATATTAATTTCAATTCATATATAAAGATAATTATTATTTCTATCACAGTAAAATGAAAAGTAACACCAACATCACAAGTTAAATTTGGACGATATCATTCTCACTGTTGTTGTTAATTATCATTAAATTTCACTTTTGTGGGGTTTTTTTCTCATTGATTTTGAACTGATTTTGAGCAATAGCCATTCATTTTTAAAGTGGTATATTTATTTCATATGTTTCTACTGTCTACACCATTTGATATATAAGTCAATGATGAATGAGACAACCGTTAAGAGATGAAAGAATTCATATACATGTATATATATATATATAATAACGCACCGTTATTCTCGCAATTTCTTTCACATATATATATATATATATACATGTAAAAATTTGCAAAAATTTCAAAAAGGGAGGACAGCTCTGGGGAACTTTGATTGAGATACGCAACGTTATTCTCGCAATTTCTTTCACATATATATATACATGTATATGGATCTCCATTCAGAACGGTACGCTTTTGCAATATACTTTTATGAATGTTGACAACTTTGAAGACAGTATAACGTTTTGTGGTCAAATTTGGAAACAAAGAACGACCTATGTGTTCAACGTAGTATTAAGGTTATCTCATTGTAATAATGCTTTTGTCTTTTTTGTAATATTGATCATTGGTTAATGCCTCAGCTCCTCAACGCTATGCATTGTCCAGTTGTCCTTTGCCTTTGCATTTGCGGTATAAGATCTGATTATTCTGGTAACAAAGCTCCAAGGTCTCACACTGGTTCAAGAACAAATTTCAAGGTGCATGTATCTTTCTTGTTATTTCTACCGTTTCCTATTGCGTTATGTAGCGGCACTGTGTCATCGAAAGTGCCTTTGAAATTCGATGCGCGATCTACGTAAAGAAACATTGAAACAGTTGGCCATAAGAAGCGAGATGTGAAAATTCAGGATAACAGCAAGAACAAGAAAATGAAGAAGATGAAGAAGGATATGAAAACCTTTATGATGAAGAAGAAGAAGAAGGAGGAGGAGAAGAAGAAGAAGAAGAAGAAGAAGAAGAAGAAGAAGAAGAAGAAGAATGGGAAGAAGAAGAATAAGGAGAAGAAGAAGAAGAAGGAGGAGGAGGAGAAGAAGAAGAAGAAAGACAAAAGGGAAGTGGGAGAGGAGGAAAGGAAGGAACGGAAGGAACTGCGTTCGAGTATTAGTTGCTGACAGATTTAGATTAAGCAATATTAGCTTTGGAAAAAAAAAGAAGTAAAATACGTATATATTAGGCTGTTACAAGCATAGCATGGTCTTATCACTCCATTCAAGAATTTTCCGACCCATTTTTGTTGTTTTTCATCGTCAAGAGAGGGACACCAGTCGGAAAACGACCCCTTCACTTTCTCTTGTTCGTAGACTTAGTCTTCCCCTCGCCCTCGTGTGGAACACGTCTTGCTTCGCCGGTCAGTATAATATTGTTCTTCGTCACATGCTCGGAGGTCAGTTTTCAACACTATGCGAATTCCCCCCCCTCGATCCGACACTTTACCTAACCCTAACCCTAAACTATAAAACAACCATATAGAAAGATTAACCATAATAACAGCATATCTTAGGCCAAATGAAGGCGAAGCAAAGGTCGTGTCACCCAGTATAAGGTTAAGGTTAAGGTTTTATGGTTTATTTTACCTGACTGCTAAGAAAGCATGTGTATGTTTGTAAGTAAGCAACCAGGGGACCGATGGTATTCAGTCCTCTCCGAGGGACTTGGTAGTGAGGATTAATACCTTACCGAATGGTACTAACGTATCCACTTGGTTTCGAACTCGGGTCACAGAGTTACGAGACCACTGCTCTATAACACTGAGCCATCGCGCCTCATTAATAATAGTGTTGCCCCTTTGCCACGTGATCGTTTAAAAAATTTTGTCACATACCTACTTATTCATGAATACACACAGAATAATAATTGGACAATGGCGTTGAAGAGCTTTTCGTCTTGCACTCATCGGAGTATACCGCAAGAATGAACGCTGAAAGCCTAATTCCCGTTATGTTCCGGCAACCAATCAAAATCTGTCTAATATTTCGCGCGCTTTGTTCCTTTAGTTTCCAGTATATTGTTCGATTTCGGCTTTCTGTTCATTCTTGCGGTATACTCCGATGAGTGCAAGACGAAAAGCTTCAGTATGTCTCTCTTCAACGCCGTTTTACGATTCTGTAGTATTAAACATCTTTTCAGAATAATAATTGATTAATGGTTTCATTATGAGCCGACAGCAAAAGGATATCAATTAACAAAATGATCAATTAGCGTTATCGATATAGATAAGCATCTTTAATTGATGATTCACCATGTGTAATCATTACGATGCAACTTTATTTATCTCGAAAGTATCATTTAATTTGATATTTTATAATGCAGCTCTATAATAGCACTGTGTTTGACCTATGTTTATGTCGTACAATTTTCACTTTTATTATTACTATATTGTCGACGCTGCGTGATGGGTTGCCAATTTAAAGATGTTCTGGCAGATTATATCTGTATATCGTTAACAAGAATATTATTCGATGAGAATGATAAACGCTAAACTATTCTGTACCATTTTTTGCTACTCATTTACGAAAGAAATTTTAGTTTTTAAAATGGTTTCCTTCGCTCTGGCCCAGTTTTGTTTTTGTTTTGAATAACTCACATTTTCAGATATGAGATATCGTTATATGAAACACAGACATAACAGGGGCGGATCTAGCTTTTTTCCAAGGGGGGGGGGGGTTTGACCCAACCAGGGGCGGATCCGGGATTGAGGAAAAGAGGGGGCACACAAATATGGGGGGGGGGGGGAGTGTCGACAAAAAAAAATTCGCCAGTTTCCTCCAGTTTCCCTCCATTCCCTGACAAGCAAAAAAAAAAAAAGGTCTTCATTCTAAAAAGGGGGGGGGGGGCACAATCGAGAAAATGGCGGGTCGTCTAAGGTCAAAATGCATACTTTTCTTCCAAAGGGGGGGGGGGGGGGGAGGGGCACGGGCCGGAAGTGCCCCCCTGGATCCGCCAATGGACCCAACGAAGCCGCGTAGCGGCGAGCCGATTTTTTTTTCGCTATTTTGAACCCCGTAAGTGATGTTTTCCTGGCATCTACTAACGCAATGGAGACCATAAAAAGCAGTCCTGTGCTATAGGAACATATTGTGTGGGTCTGGACATATTATGATGGCGTTTTTCTATGCACATTTAAAAAAAACAACCTAAACCCCACCCCCCCCCCCCTCCCCCCGTAGATCCGCCACTGCATAATACTCTTCTATGCAGAGCTAATTGCTCTTTTTAATTTTTGAGATGTGGTGTTCCGACAAATCAAGTTATAATATTTTGACATTCAGAGTTACCTGCGATAAGTGTCTCACAATTGCGTAAGCCGTTACTATTATTTGGGTAATGGGGTGGGTGGGGATTCTGAAAATGCGATGTTTTATGCGACGCGCTTCGAAAGCAGTAATCGTTTCCAGGGCCCAGTTAAAACTGTTTTTATCGGTAACAGGTGTCACATCTTTGTAACAAATTTGCTCACAGCCAATCAGATTCAAGGATTTCAGTAGCTTATAACAGTTATTTTAACTTGTTATTGATAACAAGTTTTATGAAACAGAACTTGCTTGTTCGTCCATGTTATTGCTGTAGTATAGCAAGTATATATTTAGCCAGTGGCGTAGATACATTTGGGACACGGAGGGACACCTGCCACCTAAAAAGAATTTTTAAAAAGAAAGAATGAGAGAGAAATTAAGGGAAAACAAAGATGACATAACCGCTTTCACACCTTCCACAGTCCCCCTTAATCGGTGGCCTTGCTAATTCGCATGTCATTCGACTATGTACCACCCCCCCCCCCCCCCCCATTGACACCAGTGCATCCTCACCCTCATTGGCTTGATCCACGCTCCGTCATTGGCCCCAGCAGCATCCTCGTTTCTTTACACGTGTATTTCAAGGATATTTGAGAATTAATGGGAGCTTTAGTCAGATCTCAATCGTCATACCAAGTTAGTCGATCGGATCACTGCAGTCAAAAAATCCTATTCAAGATTCCGTGATAACATTTCATTAATTTTTTCTGAAAAGAAATGGCAGTTACTAGACACGTGTTCGAGCATGATATACTTATCCTTGCAAGATTTTTCATCAATATCTGTCATTGATGTTTACTATAATGCGAGGAGATGCAAGGACTATTACAAAGAGGAGGTAATCCACGCAAGATATCTGACTAGAAAGAGGGAAAATAGATCAACGTACATTATTCATCATTAGCTGAGAAGAAATCATTTTAGAAATCAAACAGCTTTGTTGATTTTGCAACAAATAATGTATGGTGAAAGTGGGGGGAGGGGGGGGGGGTATTTAAAAATATATTTTTTCCAAAACGAAGTAATTTTCATCTCTCCCAATCGAAAAAGACCAATGGGAGTTGTCGTCATATATTTAATAAGCTAATTGTGTTACACAGAGAACTATAAATGCAACGTAAAGCCAGGGTAACATGTATAAGGTAACGGCAAAAGCCGTGAAGGGCAGGATATAAAATTTGATCCTATTCATCTTTAAGATGTAGTTACTTTACAAAATAAAATATATATGTTTATTTGACTTTGTCAGGATAAAACAAGAGTTAAAAAACTAAAAGGAAATATAATATTTCAGATCATGAGCAGAAGATCTATATTATAATTATTTCATTTAATTAGTATTCCAATTTAGGAAAAAGAGAAAATTTCAAAACCTCAGAACTAATATCTTGCTATTTATAAACAAAAATTTTTTAAAAATTTTTTTTTTAAAGCGATAGATACTATATTTTTGGTACATCCGAAGTATAGATGGGTTTTAACGATTTTTTTTTTAAGTTTCAGTATTATACGTATTGCAAAAGAGTTGACGACGGAAAATAGCTGCAGTTCTAAGTGCGTCAAAACAGCACGAAAGGAGTTCCTAAAAGTCTGGTTGCCCTAATAGTTGAAGCTCGAATGCTAGCCTACTAATTTCATCATGTAAAGTTCAATTTACTGAATTAAAATAAAGCTGAGAATGAATGGTTCAGAACCATGATATTGTGACGGAAAAACAGATGAAAAGTGAAAACAAATAGAAGGAATCGTTCGGGGATGAGAGTCTTAATATATGCTTTCCAAAAATACCACGTAAAAAACAATCGCAGTCTTTTATGATTTTGTCTAGTACATCTTGTACATGTTTTGTTTTCTTTCTTTTTTTAATTTTTTAGTTTAATGCATTGACGAAAATAGCAGTTCTCAGTGCGTCAAAACAGCACGAAAGGAGTTCCTAAAAGTCTGATTGCTCCAGTGGCGTATCTGGGGGGGGGGGGGGGGGATGGGGGCACGTGCCCCGGGCGGCACTTGGAGGGGGCCCAAAAGAGCAAAATAGTGAAAAAGAAAGGGAAAATTAAGAAAAATCACAATCCTTAAGGATTATGCACCCCCCATCGGTATAGGGTAAATGCATTAGAAATACAGTTTTTGAGGGTTTAAATGCGACAATTTTCTAAAGCTCCCTCGCATAATTATTGTCTTTCAGGATCTCGTAATTTCGCGCCCTCAGTATATAGTTTTAAAAAGCTTTTTTTAAGGGTTCAAAATTTAAAAATTAAAGATGTAATTGTCGTTGCTTTGCTGGCTATCATGTAAGTTTCATCTGCCTCTTGTATTGCGCCCCCAATCATGCCAAGAATAGGATAAAATGCATAAAACAGCATTTGCAGAGGTTCCACATTTAAAAGAAATCTCAACTTCCTGTCGATTTGCTTAATTCCTCGACTATATCTCAAGGGTTTTCGTTAATTATTTTGCTCCCAATTTTAGAAAACCGTTTATCAATATACAAATTCGAACTTCCTGGGTAAAATGCGCAAGAAATTGTCCTTTTTAGGGTTAAAAATGCAAAAATATTTCCGCTCGGTCGCTTTGCCCCCTCGCTGTACAATAACGTAGATAGGTTTGGGCACTGGGGAGGGGGGGGGGGGGGCGCAACTTCTTTATTTACTCGGGCGCCATAATCCTAGATACGCCACTGCATGGATTACCCTAACATATGAAGCTCGAAAGCTAGCCTACTAATTTCATCATGTAAAGTACAATTTACTGAATAAGTTACATAAAACACATAATCAAATCTGCGGTGAGTAGCATTAGTATGAAAATGATAACTCCTGGTGACGTTAAGTGGAGAATGCTGTCACACCTAGTAGCGTGGGCGTCTATTCCGCGGGAGGGGTGGGGTGGGGGGGGGGGGGGAGTCTTCCCAGCAAGTTTAGATTTATTTGTGTATTCTATGGAGTGCGTCAGTTCGATTAATGTATTGCAGCCTTCTTCCCCGGGCTGCGACAGCGAATATTTAATGAGGGCACTCTGACATGTTTCATAAAAGTTCACATTTTTCTGAAGCGTTATAATTATGTGATATATATCTGTGACAATAAGTAAAAACAACGGTTGCCATCTCTCTCTCTCTCTCTCTCTTTCTCTCTCTCTCTCCCCCACCCCCTCTAACCCCCTCTCTCTCTATTTTGAATCACTCTCTCCTTCATGTTAATCACAACCAATCTTTGTAAGGATGCTATTAATTAAGATAAATAAGAGACAGGGTATAAAAAAAAAATAGAGAGAGACAAAGTGAAAAACAGAGAGGGGAAGAACTAGATATAGAGGCAGAGGGACTCAGCAAGAATGATAAGAGAAGGGGGTGAACAGATGAGGAGAAAGAGGGGAGAAGGAAAGAAGGGGGAGAGGTGGGAGACGGAGGAGAAGGGAGGAGAAGGAGGGGAAGAGATAGGGGACAGAAAAAAAGCATTGGAGGGGAGAAGAGAAGAAGAGAGGGGGAGGAGAGAGAGAGAGACAGACAGTCAGACAATGACACGGAGAGAGGGAGAGAGAGAGAGGGAGAGAGAGAAAAGAGGGAGAGAGAGAGGGGGCGGTATATCAACTAGATTATTGATGGACATGTACAATAGAGAGCTTCGGTAATTTATGCAAATTTTATACATACCTTTCAAACAAAGGTTGTTCTTGACAACCTGAAAGCTTGTCAGACATAACAACAAATAATGTATGCAAACTGGATTCCAGGCATTGAAGCTCATTTATAAAAATCAGGTTAATGGAATAGCTCGTCACTAAGTGCTCAGAGAATATATGTAAATAATATATCTAAATTTGTGTACATTACAGAAGTGGGAAATTTCCCCGGATTTTTTTTTTCCTGCCACGAATTCAAAACAATAGATTGTATGCTTGTCTTCCAATTCGTGTCCATTCTTTCTCCTCACACTGCCACGTGATACTACCTGTATAAAAAAGTACAGTCCAACAAAACCATTCACACAGGAGCTTCATTCACCACCTCATCTTTATTACGCTATGGTATATTAGTTCCTTCCGCGCCATTGTCTTAGTTTAAAAAGAGAAAATGTTATGTATGAATCTGTGGCAGTGGACCCTTCATTAAGATTGGAGTGAAATTGAATAGTAATTTAAAGGAGATTTAATTGCTTTTGTGAGGGGAGCTTCAAAAGTTATCTTTTGTCTACTTGTTTACTGAGGTTACCCAAAGAATTTTTCATCAAAAGCGAAGTGATCGAATCTGCAATACCCCTGAAAAGGTGCAGCATGTAATGAAAATTGTTTAACATATATTTTCAGTGGTGTAGATACGAACACACTTTCTATTGTTAGTGCATGGGGGATGATGAATAGATCACCCCCCCCCCCCTAACAATGGATAATTATGCGTGTCTACGCCCGTGTATATTTTCAGTGTTTAATGAAAGTTATCTAAACATTAAGGATTATAAGAGTATTTAAAGTACAACTGTCGGGTCTGTTATAATTATGCATATTATATATATCGTCTAAAATCACTGCATGACGCAATGAACTACGACGCCACTTTTAAACAATAAAATTATTACTCAAAGACAAAGAACTATAAAACTTTATTAATTAAAATGGATTTGAAGCCAAAAATACGGTTCAGAATGGTCAACACTGTACCGTGAACGTACTTTTGTCAATTAGTAGAGGGTATTTTTGTGAAAAGTCTGACTTAAAAGAACAATTAAAAAGCACAATCATGATGGGGCAACGCCTCGCGTGCACACCCATTGGACTGTCTCATATCAAAATTATATTAAAATTAACAAATCTAGACATCCGTGTCTTATGCGTGAATTTTTTTTATACGTATAAATTTGTTGAATTATACATTTATCTACATATCAATACATAACAAAATGTTTTTGAGCGGGTGGAAAATTATGACACGCTTAGACTCAAGAAGAATGAAGACAAGAACTATTAAATTGATAATCGGCGTGATAGCGAAGAAAGTGTTAAATAGCTTCGAACTAATATAATAGGTACTCGAGTCATGGGCCTCGTCTAACCAAATGCAATGCTAATAAAGGAAATACGTATTAAAAGTAAGCATCTTGAGCGTTGTATAACCATTTACATTTCCTTTTTCAAATGCATCAGAGCTTATTTATTTACTCTTAATGTCTTAAAGGTATATCCTTTGTTATGTTTTTTTCAAAAATCATTTGAAAAAAAAAGGACAAAACCATTGATGATGATTACGGGGCCCCGAGTGGAACACTGGTAATTCTTTACCAAAATCATTCTTTTTGTTACGAGACAATCTGAACAATATATTGCTTTCGTGGTCGAAATTAGTCCCCCAGGGCCGATTCTGAGAACAAACCTATACATTGGTGAAATTGACTTCATTATAATTATACAGTACATAACCATTGACTTTGTTACAGATCACAAAAGTTACACTTGGCGCCTCATAGACAAATAATAACTAGAGACTCGCCTAAAACTAAATTTGAAATCTAACTGTCAATTATTCTTTAAAAAAAAGTATAAAGTTAGTTTCCAGTTCCTATATTCGGAGATGAGTTCTTAAATGATATTCTCTTCCACATACCATTATATCCATTCATTCTAATTATACACCTTTTACACAATCATCACATCGACATCTTCTTAAGATCCCATCATCAAGCGTCGCTTGTGGTGAAAGATATTTTTCGGCTGCGGGACACCATTTCTATGGAGTAAAATTACCATTTAAGTTGAGAACTACAACATCTTTACAAAGTTTCAAATCCATGTTGAAAACTCATCTTCAGCAATTAGGTCTTTCTTGATCTCCATTTTTCGTCGTGCGCCTCGGAATAGAAGTTCTTGATAGACGGCGCCATGCAATAGGTTAATTTTTTGGCCAGAAAGAGGTTTACCGTCCCTTTAAGATGCATGATTTTATCTACACCAGTCCTGAAGGCGAGGAGCTGATACAATTGTACTTACACGCAAGGTAGACTCAACTATCCATTGTCTTCAAGCTCCCTTGAGTGTATATCAATTGGACGAGAAATTGATAGAAAGGACGGCTAAAACGATTTTGGCTACTCCAGGAAGGTCTACGCACTCTTCAGACTCGTCTCTCAGAGGGGTTACCATGGATACCGTGAAATGAAGAGAGGAGCCCAATAAGAGACATAAAATGGGAAGAAACATTAAAGGGATACACCACCAGGCCGCTGTGGGGAAAGTCTGGATGGCGTAAGCCCCATTCACTCGTACACACACTTTGTGCGTCGAACGCGTCCGTTGGACTAAGTGGGATTACATTTCGACTGCACGAAGCCGACCGAATCTCGCACGAGAGCTCGAGCTCAGGCGGAGCGTGCATGCTGTGCGGCGACCAGTCTGTCCGAAGTTTGAGCCCCATGGGGCCACAGCACGATCATGTAACAATCACGGTGCCCTCTCGCGGCATAAAAATGTCCACAATCTGCGGTTGAGTATCCTTTAATATGGATGAGATAAGAACCGATTATACAATAACTGTACTTTTGATTAAAGTCACTATATTCTTATGCTATGACGAAAATGTCAATTATCTTTTATTATCGTTTATTTATCGTTGATATTATTGGTTAGTTGGAATTCGTTTGTTTTGTTCTAGACACCAGCCAAAGTCATGTTGTCGCGTACTGTTTTGTTTCCACACAGTACATCCACGTGTCCATAACCAAATCGGTACGAACTTCCAATGCACAAATCGACATCGACCTTGCCCTTATTGATGCTGCAAATCATGATCACCGTTGACGCCTGTAGATGACTACGTCTACATTAATGATGAGTTTTCTGAAAATAAGGTTGTTTTCAGTGGCGTGTTGTGGGTCCGGACACTGAGGAGCATCGTTCTTTTTCGATGGATGAAATGCAAAGTTAAAGGGATAATCAACCGCAAATTGTGGACGTTTTTATGCCGCGAGAGGGCACCGTGATCGTTACCTGCATGATATCATGCCGTCGCCCCGCGGGCGTCTTCTGACATACTGGTCGCCGCACAACATGCACGCTCCGCATGAGCTCGAGCTCTCGTGCGAGATTCGGTCGGCTTCGTGAAAGGTAATCGCAGTAGTCCAACGGACGCGTTCGACGCACGAACTTTGTGTACGAGTGAATGGGGCTTGCGCAGTTCTGACTCCCCCATGGCCGCCCGGCGGCGTATCCCTTTAAGGTAAGGGAGGGACTATCATCTTTTTTAACATGTTCATTTTCCCTGTCTCCCCATCTTTCCCTTTCTTTTTCTTCTTTATCATTGTTTTTCGTGAGTCGATGGTATTTTAAACTATACAGGCTTGCAACAAATTTTATTAAACCAACTCCCCCCCCCCCCCCACAAAAAAATGGTTGATGTAATGCACAACTATTTAACATGCACGCTAATTTAATAAGAATAAAATATCTTCTTCTTCTTCTTCTTCTTCTTCTTCTTCTTCTTCTTCTTCTTCCTCTTCTTCTTCTTCTTCCTCTTCTTCTTCCTCTTCTTCTTCCTCTTCTTCTTCTTCTTCCTCTTCTTCTTCTTCTTCTTCTTCTTTAGTCCTACTGTTGAGGTGCAGTGCAGATGTATCATGGTGATGTGAAATAAACAACCTACAAAATTATATTTGTCAGTGCCTCCTTTTATAAGTACTTAGCAAGGCCACATAGCAATATTTAGTCATTACATCAGCTGTTATCAAGGTTATTATTCAGAAGTAATCATAACAATGCCATGGCAACGATTGAGTCAGTGTATCAGCTTTAGAGTGACATTAATAAATTATGTAAACATGGTTCTGACATTATGAAACACGAAGAGACTAATATTATTTTCACAATAAAGTTTATTTCTCACGTAGAAGATCATAATAAGGGGACTAACATGAGACAAATCATGTAACATAGTATATATAAAATTAGAATATGATATTGATATAAACAATGACTGGGTCAAAACACAAATTTCTTTACCAGAATAATCAATCTAAATCATGCAAATAAACTTGTAAGAATATGAGCTCAGTACTCAAGACGTTTGAAATTCAATGACGGAGCATGCATAATGGCAATGTTTTTGGAGTCACGCAATCCAAATATGGACTGATTTTGAGTGGAATTTTAAAGAGAAGGTTGAGTTCTGGGAAAGGTGAGAAATAATTTGGGAGCTTTTTCATTCTCTTTATGTCAGTTTGGAAGAACATCATAGTAGAAATGTCCACTGAAAAGTAACTTCAAAATAATGCCCTCATATTAAAAATATGACAACAAATATTTGAAGAGTTCAGGCCGAACATTCCTGCCTCATGTGTGCGCAATCCCATAAACCCGTGTTTGTGTGTAGAATATGTGCCTTTTAGCAAAATTGGGGCAATTTCTTATCATTTTGATGATTCCAAAACCTCACAGTATACACATATTCTTAGACATGATCCACCTTTCCCAGTTGTTTTGATACAGTTTCTTTCACAATGTATTTTCATGGCCAGAACTCAACTTTATCTTTAAAATTCCAAAGATAACCCTCTTTCCTTCTTTCTAAACAGGCCTTCGCTGTATTGTTGAATTTGCTTTGTGAAGACCCCTTCTTCACACATTAAAGAGCTTTTTTCCTTACTTCTTTGGAGAGATAGCGGCCTTTATAAGAAGATCACAGTAGAGACCTTCTTTTATTTCTTTTCTTTCCATCGCATTATCTAAGGAACGCCCCTAACAACATATATACAATAGGGTTCTACTAGGTGTTAAAACAACCCAGTGGACTCTTTTGATCATTAATGACTCAAAAATTATACGTCGTATTCGACTGAGGTTTTTACATTGTAAAGTTGAAGTATGTAAACTTTATCGGGAGCAAGTTTCATGACAATTTTCTGAATGCCTTTCTTAAAATATTGCTCTGAATATTTAAATAGGTTTTTCCCATTTTGAAGAATCAAAGCCACAAAATCTGTGTGCATCAGTAATTTATTCAGAATCCACAATATAGACTGGTTCCGTAATGTATACAAATTTATGTACATTTCTTCTCTGAGCACCTATAGTGACGAGCTATTCTATTAACCTGCTGTTTATAAATGATCTAGTTTGCATACATTACTTGTTGCTATATCAGGCAAGCACCTCGGCAAGCTTTTAGGTTGTCAAGAACAACCTTTGTTTGAAAGGTATGTATCAAATTTGCATTCATTACCGAACCGGTCTATTGGCATTGTGCATTGCAGCTGAAATTCCAGAACAGCTTTTTAACCCACAGTCATGAATCATTGAGGACACTGGACAGCAAAAGTTTGGAAGAATCACATGCAGTTACAATACATAATGGCAATAATTGTCTTCTGAATTAATTACTGATACACACAGAATTTGTGGCCTTGATTTTCCCAAAAGTGAAAAATCTAATGAAATATTCAGAGCAATATGTTAAGAAAAGTATTCAGAGAAATGTAATTAAACTTGCTTCCAATAAATTTTACATCCTTCGACTTTACAATGCAAAAACCTCAGTCTCACACGAGGTACAGTATTTGAGTTATAAACGATGAAAAGTGCCTACTCTTTTTTTTAACACCGATTACCATACATGCTCCGGTCACACTTGCTCCATGCACGGTCAATTCTAACGATCATGAACTTTAGTCCTAACTTCAAGCCCAGACTTAGCACCATAATCCTAGCCCTAAACTTTATCTAAAAACAATCGCAACTTCAAAATAACTACATCTTTGACGAGATCCTGTGAGTAGTCATCGCCGAGACTACTCACCGGATCTATTCTCCACCGCCGAGACTCTTCACCCCATCTACTCTTCTTCTTCCAGTCACCTTTTCTCATCTGGTGTACAGTCCTTCCAAGGACTTCACCCCCTCTCACGAAAGATAACTTCTTATCCCATTTTCACTTTTCTCTCATCTTGTTGCTTTCTCGACTATCACTTTCTCATATTCTCCCCTTGTCTCATCATTTTCTACCCTCATTTCAATATCCCAACAGTCCTTATCAGGAATAACACACTGATCCGTAAACCTTTTCCACGTTATCTATACCACCATGCAAACCTTCAAAGATCATCTGACATGCTACAAGTTTGTGCAGTTGATTATTTGGGTTAGCTATGTACATGGTAGTTTTGTTTTCCAACAGGCCAATTTCGTAACGCATTCGAATTTATTACACGTTTGCCTATATAGAGACGAACTATTACATTCACTTGTTAAAAGTCATTGCATTTCAATACGCAGAATGCACATTTGCTTGGGCGACCTCACGCAACACTTAATGTATGCAATATTGAAATCCAATGATTTGAAACAGGTGAACTAACAGTGTGTTACTAGGCGTTTGACAAAAAGATATGCATCAAATTTGAATGCATAATACGAAAATGGAGATAGTCATAAACTTAGTCAAGGTTACGTGGCATAATCTAATATCAAAATTTCTTGATAATGGTAAGTCTAGCCTTAATATTAAGCAGAATATGCCTGCGATCTTGGCTACGAAACAAGTAAAAAGTGTAGGTCTATACTCTATACCAGTTTGGCAACAGTATGTAGAACGTAAAACTTATAGCTATACGAGAATTGGACCGATTTTCTGTCGAAGATTCCCAATCCGAAGTTTATATAGACCCACTACACTTCGCCGAAAAAGCTGCATCTAAAACCCCGCATCAATGCCTTCAAAGCAAACAAAGTTGACCGCATTTCGTCTACTTTATTAGCATTTGTAACGGAGAGTGGACGTAATTGTATAGAAAACAAACCCAGAACTATTGAGCTAAGGTGTAAGCAATAGGGGAGGGCGGGGTGCATCAAACGCATTGATGCAGCGTTGTACTTTGGTAGTGGAGGTAGATGAACGCGCGCACTGTTTAGCGCACAAATTCTCGAACAGGCTTTATCGTCTGTACGTAGCGTATCTTAGCAGACTACAAGAAGGAGAGGAATCCGTATTGCCGTCAATCTATCTTCGCTTCCAAAGGAATGGAATAGAATACTTCAAGATGAATGTCTGTCATGAGAGATGTCTGTCGACACGTGATGGATTTTGGAATCATAACCAGATATAAACTGAGGGATAGAAACTTGTCATAAACACGGCTGAGTTATATACGGGTCTCCATTTATTTATTTACATCGCAGTGTATAATAGCACAACATGAATGTCGGGTAAGTGCATCTCTGTATATAAAGTCTAGTAAACATAAGGCGATTTTACTAAGATCAGAATCTTGGCAACGCACAAATAACAAATGCCACTTTTCATAATATTTGGAATGGTATATTGTCTTCTTTTAAAAAAAAATTGTTGATGATATTTGTACCTTTTACCAATTTAGGCGCGTGTTTTTTTTTCTTGCACCGCGTAATTTTGTGTCACATGGACCCTGCCCTAGCCTTGGCACTCACGTCTCCCAACGTTCTGCAAGAAATTTCTGGCATTTATAAGGAACAGATGAGAACAGAGAGAAGGAAGGGAGGAGGAGAAGAAGAACAGGAAGAAGAAGAAGGAGGAGGAGGAGGAGGAAAAGAAGGAGGAGAAGAAGAAGGAGGGAAAGAAGAAGGAGGAGAAGAAGGAGGAGGAAAAGGAGGAGGAAAAGAAGGAGGAGGAGGAGGAAAAGAAAAAGAAGAGAACGAAGAAGCAGAAAAAGAAGAAGGAAAAGAAAAAGAAGAAGCAGAAAAAGAAGACGAAGGATAAGGAAAAGAAGGTGGAGGAGAAAGAAATTATGATAGAGAAAGACCAGACTCTCTCATAATCATGATAATACCGTGCTTTGTCGTCTAATATCTGTTTAGCAACCCCCCCCCCCCCCCTGCAATATCCCCTAAATATTATAATATTTTGTTGACAAGTGTAGGCTTTTTGCTTGTCGATGTAAGTAAGCAGTCACCATCAAGAAAAGATATCCCCGGGTTACAAAGACTTCTAGGTGCATGCATCATGTGTTTTTCTGAGTGTAATTTGACGGGGAAACCGCAGGCTATGCGAGCTGGTGACCCGTAACTTCAGACAGGATGGGTTTACCTTCTTGAAGACATTCCCATGTCGTTGAGTCATTGCACTGTAGCTCAATGTAACATGGCTCTTCAAAGCCATTTCACAAGCAAACCATTCACCATCTACCCCCCCCCCCCCCGTGTACATATCGTTTGCCACAGCCCTTGCATGCTGTTACATTAAGATTAGTGTAACCCTTTTATAGAACCTCCCCCCCCCCCCCCCGAGGGGGTTGGAGATAGCCGCAAGCGAGTGTGTCTTCAAAATGAACAGGTATAATAAACTCTCAACTATGTTGACAACAAAATGTTACATATTTTGACAAAATCTCTAAACTATCAATGTGGGGCAATGTGCCCTTTTTTAAAATGAAAGTCACTAGTCAGATAATAAATTTGTTCTTTTTAAGAAAACCAGTATAATATGTTGAAATGTACTTATCATCACTTCCTGAACACTAGATTAGAATTGTAAATATCTCACAAATTTTCAAACCAATTCTGCATCGAAATTGGACGAAAGTCATATCTATGTATTGTATTCCATAATTTCTCTGAAGGGAAATGGCCATAAGAAGGAGTGAGGTATAGTATAGTATAGGGCTAAAAGAAATAATGTCCACATGTAATTGTAAGCCATAGTACATGATGTAAACATTGTAACTCCATTTAGTATATCTCATCATGTCGGAGAAAATAAAACTAACTTTGTGCTAATAGTGTAAGCTAGAGAAATAACAACACACGCATTGATATTTTTAGACATAGATGATGAAATCAATAGCCTTATTATCCCTAGGATACGGTGTAAATATATTCTATTTTTACTGTTTCAAAATTGTGCGGAATGGGAGAGCGTGGGGTGGGGATGGTAATGATAATTGGAATGTCCTTAGAATGAACTGGCTCCACTCGTATGCCGTACAGTTATGAAGGAATGAAGTATAATATTGTATTATTAGTAATTAGAGAAGAGGGTATGAGCGAGAGAAGGTTAATTGTAGAGGAGAAGATCAAAGCCTAGGAGGGAGGGGGTGACCCTTGAACCCCCCATGATGCACCCCTCGACTTGGTAGTGATACTAATCAATTGCCCAGGGCAAGGTGATAACTTACACTGACCATTTGACCATAATAGTGACCCAACCCTGGAAATCACAGCTCCATTTTCTCTCGTAATTATCTTGCTATGGTCAGTTTGTTCTCATTCAACCAAATGGATAATCAATTATGAATAATTGCCTTGATTATTACCATTGAAATATTAATCTAATTATAAAGGAAGAATCATCTAGGCCATTATTAATAATGTTATAATTTATAATCCGTTTCAAAATTCGACTTAAGGTTTTCCAGATTGGGCTTTAAAAGGGGGTCGGTTGTTCCCATCTTAAATGACAATCCAACCTTGGTAATAAGATGATTTGTGTGAAAGCAGAAAAATAAGAAAAACAGGATGGTGAAAGTTTGAAAGAAATCGGACAGGGACTAAGAAATATGGATGTTTGAAAAATGAGATCACTACATCTATGCGAATCTCAAACTGGCAATTTGGTGAGTCGATTGTGATATTTTTGTGGACAACTCCCCCGTTTGTCGTACACAAAAATATCATTCATTTGCAGTTTTCTTCGAGGCGCTTTTACCCTCGGGCAGTACTCAAAATATATGGGAGAAACATATTGTTATAAGGTCCTCATGAAAGAAAAAGATCCTACTGAGTAAAACATTTTTTTTTAAAGTGACATTTTAGTCATTATGTGTGTTGGAGCGAATGGGGGAGTTGTCCACAGCTGCATCACAGTGACCTTTTTACCTATTCGGCCAATTTGAAATTCCCATATGTATAGTGATTACAACTTTCAAAAACTCTTAACTTTCTTATCGCTTGTTCGATTTCATTCAAACTTTCACCAATCTGCTTCTCTGAATTTTCCTCTTTCTCTTAAAGCAACTTGCTATTAAGGTTGGATTTCCATTTAATTAAAAGTAAGTCTCTGGGACGGGGTGACCCACTGAACCCTCCAAAGCGCGCCTCATCTGAGTTTGGTATAGTGATATCAATCAATTTTCCCAGGGGAGAGTGACTTACTGACCGTTTGACCATGGTAGTGACCTCCAACCCTGGTAATCATTTTTTCTAATTTTAATTATCTTGCTACGGTGATTTAGTTCTCATTCAAGCACGATTATATTAATGGTCGAATATAAATAACTTCCATGTTTTGGCATTGAAATATCAATCAATTGTTGTAAAGGAAGCACCATAGAAGCCGTTTAATAGAGTCACAATATTACACTGTTATCAGAATATAAGCATATTATTTGTATCCATTTTTAGATTCGATTATGAATCAGTGGCCTTAAAATCGTCGAGAATAGATTAATATGTTTTTGTGGTCATTTTGACTCAAAATCAGATAGAAACTATAGCAGACATAGAGCAAGCCAAAGTTCATCTAATTAGGTAAATTCACTGATTGTTTTTCATAATGATTTCTTTATCATACGAAATTTGTTCGCATTATTTCATGTGTAGATCGTTTAGAAAATAATTTGTTCACGTAGAATTACTTAGATTACATCATTGTATATTTTTTTGTTTTTTTTTCTTTTCTTTATCCATAGTACCTAGAACACAATGTGGCATTGGGGGATTAAGAATATCATTATTAATATTATCATTGTTATAATCATTTGTTTTTATAGTAAAGCACGTTTTTTCACCATTATACTTTGTATTGGACACAATATTTTTAGACATTCTGACAGAGATAAAAACCTTACCAGTAAAGTGATGTAAAATACGTGTAATTCAATGCTCTTTAAGAACTTGCAACGAAAACACAAGCGATTGAATTCCACACATCACTCATCGATTCAGAGAGCACGCGATGGGCGAGAGAACATATCTTGAGCGAAGAAGCAGTCATTTGATTCATGATCTCCCATACATCAAATGAAAGTGATAGTCGACAAGTGGCATAACACGCTTAATATCATTGGCGGGGTGGGCATGTGAGCAAAAGACCGCTTCGGTAATGTTTGCAAATTTTATGCATACCTATCAAACAAAGGTTGTTCTTGACAACATGAAAGCTTACCGGACATAGCTATACAAATAATGTATGCCAACTGGATTCCAAGCATTGAGGCTCATTTATAAAAAGCAGGTTCATGGAATAGCTCGTCACTAGGTGCTCAGAGAATATATGTGCATAAATTTGTATACATTACAGAAGCGGTCTATTCCATGGTAACTCGCGTTACAAATAATGGGTACATTTACAGGATAATGTGCCCATATCTTTGTAATTGTTATGATCTACAAGTTACTTTTTCCAACATTGGTAGGGTAGACATAGACCAACTAAACAAATCAAAAAAGAAAAACAAAGGACTGAGATTCTTGAATCGTTTAATTTTAGTAACTCGTGTTAAAAAAAGGACATGGTCAATAGACCGCTTCGGTAATGTATACAAATTTTATGCATATACCTTTCAAACAAAGATTGTTCTTGACAACCTGAAAGCTTGCCGGGCATAGCAACAATAATGTATGCAAACTGGATTTCAAGCATTGAGGCTCATTTATAAAAAGCAGGTTCATGGAAAAGCTCGTCACTAAGTGCTCAGAGAATATATGTGCATAAATTTGTATACATTACAGAAGTGGTCTATTCTATGAGGGCCTCTTTTGGCAAAGTCTCCTCATACTTGACAATCTTGATAAAACTTTTCCAACCTTGAATTGATAGTAGGTTATGACTTATAAATTAACAATATAAAGGTTAAGAAATATTGAACTGGTAAAATGCAGGAAGCCTATATATCGGTAACTCGCGCTACATTATGTCCATTCAAAAAGCCTGACACAAATTGATGGCATACAACTATTCTGTTGGCACTGTATTTTGTTTTAAAGTAGCTATCCAAAGAAAATCACAAATATGGAAATTAATGTATCACTAGAAACTGGGAAGCTTACAAATGGCAATCGTATAAGTTTTATGTCAACTGCGTATATGATGATTATAAAAACAACACAAATAAAAGCTCTTCTCAGCATCTGGAATATCCGAGGATTTGCCAGAAATATAGCGAAGTTTTGATATCGTCACACTAGGGACCAATCCTGCTTAAGCAGACGACGTCCTATAATGAATAAACGTAACTGCAATGCAATTATTTATCAAATTATAAAGAGTTTGGTACATTTAAACATGACCTTATTTCACACCATTCTAAAAGGGAAAGTGAACTGATTCTGATAACTAAAACCGTTTCATTGTAAATACACAGGAGAAGGGTCAATGATCAATGAAATAAACCCCACTTTCAAATTGAAAAGCCCTCCGAATAATATCACAGATTGTATTCGTTCCCTCTTGAAACGCCGAACATGCCCCGGTGCAAGCAGCTGAAAATACAATGGCGTCGTATTTTGTTTACAAGTGACTGATTCCTTTATTTTTTTAACGCTGCATTTTTCATCAAAATAATACCATACACGAAGTTAAGAGTGAGGCAACAGACTAACATTAAGACTGACGCTAGTCAAGTAAGAGAAATAAGTGAAGAGAAATAAGTGAAGAGGAGATGACAAAACAGGCACTTAAAAATGTGTAAGATGTTATGGGACATCGTCTGCTTAGACAGGACTGGTCCTTCGTGTGTCGTCACACATCTCAGCAGCGTTCAAGGAGCTCTTCAGCTGCTATATCGGGGGGCTGTATTTTACCGTTTTATAATTGATAATAATCATTAATTCAAATGTTTCCAAGCGTTGAATTTGGATAACCTTGTATAACTTATGCCATCTATGCAATAATAAGTATTAAGCCAATATTTATGTTGATGGAATTTTCTTGCAATGTGATCTTTAAGTATTTTTACAGATGCACAATTTTGCAGATAGTAAAATGAAGACATCTACATGTAGAACAATTATTGTTTGGGTAACTCGCGTTACATGGCTCACGTGGGTAACTTTTATGTGATGCTGAAACATTCTGGAAGATAGTGCAGAAATTTCCTCTTAAGGACTGGAGTAGACCCACTGTGCTTGTCTAAACTGAATTAATAGAAGTGTTAGCAATATTCTTCCATTGAAGAAATACAAACTAAGTTGAGCACATACATTTTAGCAACTAAGAATATCTGCAATGTTTGTAGCTATATCTCGGAAAATATTTTTGTTTCTTTAATTTCAACATATGGGTAAATCATAATAAATGATTTCTTTGCAATGTGATAAACTTGAAATGTTAGTGTCATGTCCACCTTCCCATTGAATTGCCCATATAGGTACACATGTGAAAAAAATGTGAGAACAATTTTGTGTTCGTGTGCCCCCATAAAAATTTGGAATAAAAGAACGCATTAAAAACGGGATAGCCATTTTCTTGTCAGAGAATTGTGGGCAAAATAGGCTCCTGAAAAAAGGGTGACTAAAAAGGCATCTGAAGTGTTGGAACCCCACTTTTTTTTTCTTTTTCTTTTTTTTTCTTTTTTTTGGGGGGTGGGGGAGGGGGGGGGGGGGGGTTGTCAGAGTCTTTTGGACTTGTGCCCCTCTGCAAGGGAATCTTCTATCCGATTCTTAATTATGCTAATATCATGGATGGGATGGCCATGATGGGTATCGAATAGAAATGAGGGAAGTTGAAATCATGCGATGATAAAATACATAAGAGTGGCGTTTTAACAGGGAATGAAGTTAGCATAATTATACGACACCCCCCCCCCCCCTTCCCCATTTTGAGGGAGTAAAACAAACAAACAAACCCAAGTAGAACGGGCAGTGGATGCTTGGAAACATTCCGCCCCACACCCATTCATCAATTTCTGGATACACCACTGAAGAATACAAGTTATTTCCCATTCTAATGATGATTTATGAATGATATAGTGTCAGTGAAAGAAGGCATTGATGATTTTTTTTTTAATACTGTTGCCTACCTTTTTATGTTTATGTATATTACATTTGTATTTGATTTTGGGGACTAGTCTCGATAGGCTTGTGGCCTTTACTGGTCCCTACATCCAATAATTGCTTTGTTTATCTTATACTGTTGACTGATTTTTTACCCACGCCGATATTACCCACGCCGATGAAATCGGCAGGGTTATGTAAAGGGCTCCGTATGTTTGTTTGTTTTTTTTTTTTTGTTTGTTTGTTTGTTTGTTTGTTTGTTTGTTTGTGTACAAGATAACAAGAGAACGGGTGAACGGATTTGCACCAAATTTTCAGGGAATGTTCAGAAAGTGACAGGAAAGAATCGATTAGATTTTGGTGATGATTGGTTGACTCCTGCACATTCTGTGTGACCTTGAACTTTTGACCCTGTAGTAAAGTATAGGAACTTCAGTTCAGAGAGTGACAGGAAAGAAACTAGAAAGATTGATGACCCCAAACTTCGCCTGCAGATGCAGAAATATTTGGGCCAATCAAAACATTCATTACTTCTTCTCACCAAAAGTCTATTTCAGGTTTATGAATTTTAGAAGACTTTTAGACCCATTATTTGCCATTTCACTTCAAATCCGTACGAGCCTGCAATGAATATTCAAAGCAACGTATCCCAGCAACAAGGGATTTTTTGCACTCGAACTGTACTCTCGTTGCGAAATCGAAAGCGGCTAGGTATACGGTATTCGTATAGCCTAGCACGTCTAATTTCTCCTCTATTTCTTATCTTTTGTGCATTTCTGTTTATTTTCCCCGGTTCTTTCCACTTTGTTTGGGAAGTTTTTGTGATTTATTTTATCCTGGTGGACGTGTAGTACGTGATTTTAATTGTTTTCGGTGAAAATCTGGTGAGTTTCTTCGACGTGAGTGTCTATCGCACTCGCGTGTGTTGATCTGAGTGAGTGGTTGATCGCTGTGTACGTATATACACAGCACTGTCGCGAAGTGCCCTGGGGTTGACTGTAGTAATGAGTGAATAAGCTCTGTTCCTCGCATGCACGTCATTTTGAAGTCGAGATCCAACTTCTTTTGTCGTCATATTTATTTTATCCAAGCCCGATGAAAACAAAACAACAACCCGAATTGCAATGTAAAGATAGAACATGAATACATTTACTAACACACTGACATGTCACTGAACACTGAATACAAATTGCTAACATTTTTTTTCTCATCACGCCACGCTCTCTGACATGTCTAATCAATTACTTTTAGGGGAGGGATGTTTCAATAATAAAATATCTTTTTCAGAAGAATTTTTTCAAGGGTGGGGACACACAAAGCTATGACCTGGATTATGGCAAAATTTATTTGGGGGGGGGGGGGGAGATGTGCCTCTTGTTATCCCCTTTGAATGGCTACTGCTTACAAAAATAATCGCAACAAAACAAAACCTATTGGGTTAAGGCGTGGGTCTGCCGCCTTTGACGGCCTTTCTAGTTTCCTCTTTTTTTGTATCGTATTTTTATCTGTCGCCTTTTTATAATGTATATTCAAACATTGTATTATTGTATTATGCTTTTATTCTGGATGTAAATAAAAGGCCATACGGGCCAATCAATCAATCAATCAATCAAAACGAATTAATGAATGCGGAAACATGGTAAAATAATGAAAGCAGAAAAGAAATGATCGAATGAGCATGATTAAATAAAGAAATGAGTAAATGAAGACGACTGTAGGGTATTGAATTGTACTATTTGAAACGCGGTTAGAAGCGGGGGCGGGGGGGGGGGGGTTGTTTCACAAAGAGTTAAGTTTAACTTAAAGTCATGCGTAAGTGCCAATGCGCATACGGTATTAACGCGTAATCTCATTGGTAGATTACCCTGAGCATGATCTGACCAATGCGGTGATGTGTCATATACCGCACGCAACTAGGAATTTAAAGTCAAACTTAACTCTTTGTGAAACAACCTCCAATGTCCCTCGCGAGACGACATGACTAGAAATGTAGTTTGAATAAGGATCGTTGTTTTATATATTGACTCTCAAGTATTGAAATGGCTTGGAAATTGGTTAGAATCAATCATGCTAATTCAGCCTTATATCATCTCTTACGTGACGATGACTTGAAAAGTGATAAGATTATATTTTCGTCTATCTGGGTCCTCATAAAACTTGTCATCAATGACAAGTTATAAGCTACTGAAATCCTAGCCTCTGATTGGCTGTGAGAAAATCTGTCGGTAAAAATCACTGACAAGATGACATGAAACGCCCCGGGAGAACGTATATGTTTTGAAACGTCGTTACAATCAGGCTTGCTTCTTTGCCCCCCTCGAGACTGCATAGCTTGAAACGTGGTTTGAATCAGACTTGATGTTTCGGATATTGTCTCTCAAGAGATTGTAGGCTTTATGGCTTGAAACGTAATTAGAATCACGTTAGAATCAGGCTTGAAGCTTTAGTATTGTCTCTTGACAGATTGCATGGCCGTATGATATCAAAATGAGCAACAAACAAAAATCTTTATTAAATCTAATACAACGCAGGAGCTTGTGAAATACGAAGTCATGTGGCAACCTGACCAAAAAAAAAGAGTTTGGTGTAAATTCTGAGTGCATGCGTTCATGCAGCAGACAATAAGTGAAATTAAAATACATGTACAAGGCGCGAAAATGAGTGCAATAAATTTACGAGGAAACTTCGCGGTTTCAAGTGTAATTTGTAACACGCACTGAATAGAAAATATGTTTTCTGCCCATGCCTTTCCGTCATAAAACAAATCGTGCATTATTAATGCGCGAGGTGTTTTGAAGACGAAGATTTCAATGTAAAAATGGCGGAATGCATGTGCGTACATGCACCCAAATATTGGCAGATTGTGATTGTTGTGGCGTATGTTGCTATAATTTATCAATATGTCATAATTTAATGAATTGCAAAAGAGAGCTTTCCGTATGAGGTTTATTGTACTGAAAAATGATTATTTTAAGAGAATTTTAAGGGCAGAAAAAAAACCAATTTCCCTTCAATTCATAGAGCGATGTAGATGCGCGCATATACATTTTTAATGATTGCGTTTACACAGCAGAATAAAAATTATTAGGAAATAATCATGCAAATTATTTGCATGTTGCTAAGATCCTTAACGTGAGATAACATGGCTAATGAAAAAGGGAGAAAATGAAGAAGAAGAAGAAGAAGGAGGAGAAGGAGAAGGAGAAGGAAGAGAAAAATGAGAAAGGGAAAGAAAAAAAAAGAATAAGAAGTAAAAGAAAAGAAGTAAAAGAAAATTAGAAGAAGAAGTAAAAGAAAAAGAAAAAAGAAAAAGAGGAAAAGAAGGAGAAGTAAAAGAAGCAGAACGAGAATGAGGGATTAGAGGAGAGGAATAAATGGAAAAATGGGTCAAAAGACTGAAAAGACATCAATGTTTGTAAGTTTGAACCCTCGAAAATATTATACATGAAAATACGGGTGAAGTATAGTAACAAAACCCAACAAAACTGATCACTGGATCTGAGTGATTTGCGTTTTTCCACATCCATTAACTTCAATTCGTTAGCATTTTTTACATCTCTAGCAATGTTGGAATTTCTTCTCTCTTAAAATTCCCCAGACACCATCATTTGTTATAAAAATAACCTCCTCGTATGCATTCGTTTATTTTTACCAACCAATAATGTCGCATTTGCCATACCGGTACCTATACAATATACACATGATGATACAGGTCGAAGATAAACTGTCAACAGCATTCGGAAGCGGCCGTATTAACTAACTGCATTGAAAATATGATGTCGTGTACCTATATTTTCTTATTCATCAATAACAAATGTATATAAATTAGATGTACATTTTTTCTGTAACAAAGAACATAAGGATAAATGGGCCTTTGGACTAATGAACCTTCGGAATTATGAACCTTCGGAAAAACGAAAATGCAGAAAAACGAGTATAAAATAACTGTCCAAACTGATAGGGCCTAAAGACGTTGGAAAAAGCATCTTGAAGCACAATGTCATGTAGTAATAATTTTTAGCGTTTTTTTAAAAACCAATTAGGCAGTTGATTAATTTCAGAAGATGGACCGGGGCTGGTATACCATAAAACTATTTCGATATTTTAAGGCCATTCAGTAACTCGGGACGGCAAGTGATTGTATCTGACGCCGACCTAATAGACACGGTATTCCACATATTTAGGCATTTTAAAATCGAGTTTTAATGTGGAAATTATACAATCGCTTGTATAAATGAGTAACAAACACTTATTGATATCAATTCGTAAAGACAAGTCTGTAATATCAGCTGAACATTGAATTACGGAGAAAAGATATGTTAAAAAACATATTCCGGCCGTTAACGACTTTGAAATTAGATCAGTCGAATCCCCACCCCCCCCCCCCCTCAAAAGAAGAAGAAGAAAGAAGAAGAAATGAAATCGTCATGCACGTAGGATAAGAGCAATTAGCAACCTAACTGTAAAGGAGCTTTACATGATACATTTATTATTATTGTTTATTATTATTTTCGTAAGAGCATTTTATAAACTCGCATAATAAAGGCCATCGCACACCTTACGATCGGTCTGATTTGTGAAATAAATCTCTGACATTAAATACTGGCATTTAGACAAATTAAGTCTACCCTATTCAGGTTCTGAAAAGTAATATGAATACTAAACATAGGGTTTTGGTGAGCTGTCAGCTTTCTACGGGGAATAAGGGCAAATTTAGTTTCAAATCGTAGGCAGTACGTCGTACGATTTTTGTGACGTCACTACGACTCGGAGCCGATTTGACCATTCCACCAACTAGATTGATTTTACTATCTATATGACTATTCAGACCCTCTATCAAAAATTGTTTTTTGTTTTTAAATGATTTGTCAAATGATATTAAATTTTCTTCTGAAATCGGATCGCAGACCGATCGTAAAAGTGTGTGGTGGCCTTAATACGCATTCACACAAGGTCTCTAAAACGAGTCTAGATGGGAGAGATGAAGATGAGATGAGCTGTGTGATGTTGATACCATGGCAACGGACATGTGTCAAGTTGTTAAGAGCGCAAGATGTCCTTCTGTTACTTTTCTCACATAGTGAAACACATTAATCTACGGCTGGTCGTGAGTTTGCTTGTCAGCATTGTACTGAATAACTATTATTGCAAGTCACTTTGCTGCTATAAGGCAATTAAGACAGAGAGAGATTTTTATACTCTACAGGTTTAGTAATAGCGAGAAAATGTATATTAAATTTCACAGAGTCCATTGACCATGTTTACAGTGAATATCAAACACTGCAAATAGATAATTTATTATATAATATAAGCACATTAAATTTCCAAGGATCCGTTTGCATTGCATTCCAGACACTACACATAGAACTAGGGCCTTTTCTTTAATTTCTTTATTAAAGATTAGATCACATGGATAATGAAAAATTTCCATTGGCAATTCGGTGATGATGTCTGGTTTTACTTAACCCCCAACGTATCACTTTCCCGCGTTTTTATGATGCAACATACTTTTCCTGATACTTTATGGGTAATATACACGTGTATGTTAACGTGTTTTCCAGATAAAAAAAATTGAATCATTGAGAAAAACATTGAGTAACAGGTGCAGAATTGCGGAAGACCGGATACATAGATAAAGACAAGAGATAAATGGCTCGTCTACAAGTGCGAACCAATTCATCATAACGTATTGTGTTTTATCTGATCTACACAGGCCCCACCAAAGAGGACACTACGTCATTGGAAGTACGGGCAAAGAGTCACGTGATTCCAGCCCAATTCCACGGCAGCGATATTTTTTTTTTGTCTTTTGCTATACATACCACGAAAAAGTACACTACAGCAGTGGCGGATTGGAAGAAAAGTATGCATTGTGTCCCCCCCTTTTTTACGATTGTGCCCCCTTTTTAGAACGAAAAACATTTTGGGTTTTTTTTTTGTTCGTCAGAGAATTATGGATGGAAACTGGAGCCCCATTACCCCCCCCCCCCCCCCCCCCCCACTGAGCGACTTTTGGAGAGCTGGCGAGGCATTTTTTTTCAATAGTTGACAAATCCTGGATCCGCCCCTGCACGGCACAACACAACATTGGAAAAAAAATCTACGCTGTATTTCACTATGCACGACTGGTGATCATTTCTTGTGCTAAATGATTGAGAATCTGATTAGTATAGCACCCAAGAACATGTTCCAGTCGTTCGTAAAGTCATTCGTAACTTTACGAACAGCTTTATGAAACACCCCAGGTGATATCTTTAAGCGCTTTACAGATATATTATTACACACAATGTATGCACATTCTCCACTCCCTGGGCAGTGTTCCAACAATGGGCAGTGGCGCTCACATTGCTAAGCAAACGACATTAACTTTCGCATCCTACCGGGTACCCATTTAACACCTGGGTGGAGAGTGGCAAATGTAGATTAACGTCTTGCCAAGGGACGCTAGTGCTGCGGTGGGATTCGAACCCCGGACCCAGGATTCGAACCCCGGACCTCGTGGTTCTCAGTCCGGGGAGTTATCCACTGATCCACAACACCTCTATACATTAAATTCAGGCGCATCGTGGTTTAGTAGTTTGTCCACTTGTCTTTCAATCGAGAGGATAAGGGTTCGAATCTCTACCCGATGCGTAAGTTTTTAGATGCCTTAGACAAGTAATTTCATACACCGTTGATTGGTATAACTGACAGGATTATTGAAAGCACATGGAGACGTTTATCGAGTCCCAGCCGCGGCACTAATGTTCTCTGGCAAAGCATCAATCTACATTTTGCCCCTTCCAACCCATGTGTAGTAAATGAGTACCTGGTACGAAGTAATTCCTTGAATGCTATAGGACTGTTATGTGCGTAATATAAATGTAGCTATCAATATTGGTATTTTAGTATTTATCATGAAATTTCGTTGACATTGTACATCAATAAATTATTTTGTTTTATATAACAAAGCATAAGCAGCTCGCATAAACATGATAAAGGACATTAACAGTATGAAATATATACGTAAACAATTTGTGTGGACACTGCATCAATAATACACAAATATGCTGAGATATCATCATGATCCTCCAAGTCCAGAACATGGAAAATGATATATTGTATCTTTCTCTTTCGCACTATTAATTTCACATTTAAAGGCTGCAACGATGTAGTAAGCAACACGTGGCATGTCGGAGCAAGGAGGTAATAGGCAAGCTAGCCTAATACATCCTTGGTCGGAGTATGTGATATTGGTTCTATGTATATATGCAACAGACCTTCGTAAATCTAATTTATAATATTTCTTATTCATGTATTATGGCGGACCTGGAATCTTATCTCGAAGGCCTGATTAATTAAAGGCTTGTAAACTGAAACGTCTACGTTGATTTTTTTTTTTAAAAGCATTCTCGTCTGATGACATTAAACCAAGGAGGTACTAGGTTAGCGTTTCATCAAGTGTTTTGTCAGTGATTTTTACCGACAAATTTGCTCTCAGCCAATCAAGATGCAAGGATTTCAGTAGCTTATAACAGTTGTCGGTAAAAATCACTGACAAAACATTTGATGAAACGCTCCCCTGGACCAAGAATATATTCAGTGGCGTAGCCTGGTCTAGACATTGCGGGTGATGGGGGCACCGGTCAAACTCACTGGATTCAATTTCATTATTTAGGGGGTGGGGTAACAGGAGGGGGTCATTGCGTCTATTTTTTTTTAAAGTCTTTCCGCTTTAGCCCTTTCTTACTTGTCTGTTTTATCTTTCATTTTTTCACCATCATTGATCGGGAAACTGGGGGGGGGGGGGGGGCATACCCCTCTGTTCACTCCTGTTGTTACGCCACCGGGTATATATGAAAGTAGAGAGTTATTATGAGCTGTGTTTATCCGAGATTTGTGTAAACTATATGCATGCAGGCTTCCCAATTATGCCTGTTGGAGATTGGATGAGGTTCAATTATACTTTGATCAGAACGCATTGCACTCTCGAAATTGGGTTAAGTTTGCGATGTTTTTTCCCTCGCATTTAAGACATGACTGCCAGCAATTTCCGCGAAAGCAACGCATGCAGTGGATGGGGTGTAGCGATAAAATTTTGCTCGTGATACTGCAGATTTCTAATCAATGTTAATCGTGGTTGCCATAAGGTAAGTAATGTATATACCTCTCTATTCTTTTACAATAAAATATAAAAGTTTAAAAGTTTATAGTTCACGGAATCCCCAGTAAACAGCTCTTCATGAATTATATTCTCTCTGTTAGAGCTTTATGATAATCTACCCCCCCCCTCTCTCTATCTCTCCCTCCCTCTTCCCCGGCACCTCTCTCTCTCTCTCTCTCTCTTTCTCTCTTTCTCTCTTGCTCACTCTCTTTCTCTCTCCTCTCTCTCTCCTCTCTCTCTCTCTCGCTTGCCGCTCTCCCTCCTATCTGGCCAGCCTGAAGTACCAACAAAAAAAATGTTTGTTTATTTCCATAACAACATTAAAAGTTAAAATGTACATGGTAAATCAGAATATGGCCACTGTTCTTCCAGGGGAACCTTGAAATGTGATAAACGTTTTTGCTTGTCAGAGATTTTTCCGACATGCGAAATATTGTAAGATAATTCGGGATCCGCCGCTTCGAAAAAAAATGAAGAAAGAACAAAAATTACAAGACATGCACCTGCGCGTTTGCATTGGGATCGGGGAGAAAGGATGACAGTCACAACTATGACGTCACATGATGATAGTATTTATATCTCCCATACGTGACACTATGTTCCTGCTACTACCCTCAAATAGGATCTCTTATTCGAAAAGTCAAATACATGTATATGATATAGGTATCACTCCTCCTCTAATTAATCAATCTAGTTATGTGCATGACCAGCTCCTTCCCCTCTTTTTTTTTTTGGGGGGGGGGGGTGGGGGTGGGGCGCAGGGATAATGATTGTGTCGACAAAAACAACTCGAACACACAAAAATAAAAACGAATAGGAATCAGACGCTCATATTCATGATATTTGACAAAACATTGCGCGGACATTATCCATAAGCCAGGGTAATAATAAGATTGCAGGACCCTTAGGGACAACAGTATTGATACTGACGAGGCTACCCTGGATAAACAAAGCATATTATTGTTATTTTCTCATAACTATTGGCTTTTCAATCGTTTATGTTTCCTTAAAACACTAATGAATATAAGTTATACTCTCAGGTAATATATATTCTCCTTTGATTAGGCAACTAGATATTGGTGCTCTATAAAAGTCCCAAACTTGATTGGATATGATTGAACAGCATGCCTCTTGGGGAACGTAATACGTTTATGGGCAAGTTCAAGCTTTGTCACATACGTTACCAAGTAGTATGGCATTGTGGACATAAATTGACATGATTGACTTAACATTTTGATATCTTGTCTAATCCAAACTCTAGACATGCTAGGAGGGTTAGTAGTTTCATACAGTGGTCAGCTATATTAAAATGTATGGTCGATGACGTATGGGACAAAGTAGCAGGACGTGTCCTTATACGATGATATTGCGTGTTTTCCCAGTTATCATAATCGACTATAAAATTTTGGTAGTTGCTGCATTTTTGTAGTCTTTATTTTAGTATAATATCCTTGACTATTTAATATGATAAATTATTGGCCATTGGACAATGAAAGCTATGCGTTTTATGTAGTTACTTTTTTAAACCATGCATGTATATACCGACTATATTATCTAAAAGCCCGAAAGAAAGGCTAGACGTAAATCATGTCCAACATGAAATCAGGGGAAAAATGAATTTCAAAATCAGAAAGGGAGACTGGTGTATGGGAAAATCCTTCACACGTTTGTTTTTCTGAGGATTATTGGAGCATTCTCGAAGTATATTTGTCTTCGGTCCTCTTCCCCCGTTTCTCATGTTTTCGCATCTAAGTTTAGCTTGTGGAGAGTACATTGACATTACATGGCATGTAATATTTAAACAGCCCTCAAAATGTTTTGTCGCCATGAACAACATGACATTACTTACATCTGTTGAAAGCCAGAAGGGCATTAACTTATATCATTTTATATGGAGTTTAACGCCCTTCTGACTCTCAGCTGGCCACTTATCCATATTCCCATTATGCGAGCGTCTATTTTCGTTTGAAGAAAGGAGGGCAAGCTGGGGAGCGTTTCATCAAGCGTTTTGTCAGTGATTTTTACTGACAAATTTGCTCTTAGCCAATCAGATGCAAGGATTTCAGTAGCTTATAACAGTTGTCTGTAAAAATCACTGAGAAAACGCCTGATGAAACGCTCTCCAGGACGCACTGAATAAAAAGGAGCACTTGCTTTTATTTTGGTTATAGAACAAAAATGTAGAGAAGGAATATGGGTCGAGTACCCCCCCCCCCCCCATCAATATCCAACTCCATTCTTTTGAATTGTGACGAAATTGTAATAGATTTGGCGGTTTACAAGAGCTTCATTGTGGTAATGAGGGAATAATGCGAGAATTCCGTAAAGGATAACACACGAGTAACTGTCCGTTCGTGTGTGAGAATGGGCTGAGGGCGTAGCCCGAAGCCCATTCTCACCCACGAACGGACAGTTACGAGTTGTGTTATATGATTTAACACCCAGCCCTGACGTCTGTCTATTGTACTTTCACGACATTATTTTCCACGAATGGAGTGATAACATGTGTTTATTAGTAACCACATACTGTACTGTTGGGAAGTCAAGCGTAACAGTGTTATGAACCGCGACAAATGATCACATTCCAAACACAGTACATTTGAATTTAATCACTGCTGCATTATACACTTGACCAGCGATTAACAATAACACGCCATTCGTACAAAATAGTTAAATAATACCAGTAAATGTGAATGGGTTGCATGTATCACGGATCAGCTGTTTCATTCATTCTCTCATTGGTCAGCGATCAGTTACGTTGTCAAAATTTGAAGTAAGATGTTCAGCAGCGACAGTGAAAGCGAACTGTTCCAAACGCAAAATACATTCAGGGACTCTGAAATCGATGTTAGTTCAGATGCTATCGTGGAAGATATCTTAAATATGGAATAGTCAAAGCCATCAACATCAGGTTCCTTTCAACATATACAACATGACGCTGAAATGAGACATAGGTATGTGTTATTTATTTTTTTGTATTATGTTCCATTTGATCCTGTAAACAGACCCCGAAACCGATAGACAAGAATATATAATGAATGAAGGAATAAATAAGAAAATGTATTTACAAATCCATCTAAATAAAATTATTTTGATTAGGCCTATGTTATACATCCTTCTTACAGATTCAAGTATGAGCCGATAGTGTCTGATATTTCCGACGATGAGTTGATTGCTGCCAGTGGTGTTGTAGAACAGATAGAAAGGGACATTAATGACCCCTTTTAATAGACCTTTTCACAAATGATTCAAATTTATGGATATTTCTACCAGAAAACCTAGTGACAAGCAATGTCATTCACCTGTTCGAAGTTATTGTGTTACTTTTATTATTTCCATTGTGCATACATTAGTTGTTGCTATATCAGGCAAGCTTTGCCCAGACCTCGGGCAAGCCATAAAATCTGAATACAGTTGTGAAATGGTCTATTGGGTCGATAACCAAGATAAGATTAAAATTTCTACTAACTTGAATTACGATTTGTCAGCCATCTATGATTATAATAGTGATAAAATTGTATTAATTTTTTCAGCTATATGTACTCTCCTTTTCATGCCCAACATTGTTTTCTACGAATGGAGCGATGATATTCATAACACGCCATTCGTACTACTCAGTATAACAATTGTTGCGAATGGCGTGTTATAGCATCACTCCATTTGCGGAAAACAATGAATGTACTCTCCTTTTTATGCACTACATTGTTTTGTAGGAATGGAGCGCTGATAATCATAACAAGCCGTTCGTACTCTTCGCTACAACAATTGTTGCGAAAGGCGTGTTATTACCGATATCACTCCATTCGTTGAAAATAATGTCGTGAAAGTACAATAGACAGACATCAGAGCTGGGTGTTAAAGTAACATAACCTTTCTTCGCCTGTCTTAAATATCGCTCTGCACACTTCAGAAAGAGAATACAATCTGTACGGTTTCGTGTATTAATGGTATCGGCTAGCGAGCTCGTAAGAAGCATCCATTGCAACATGAACCCGTCTATGAAACAAATTATAAAGTGGGGTACCGTAGCCCCCTTTTTAACGTGGGGGAGGGGGGGGGGGTTCGTGTAGAAATTGGTTAGGCAAGCTATAGCTCGTAACTAGCTCCGATTGCAAGAAGTATATTTGAAATTAAATTAAAGTGGCGTATCGTCATTATTTTGTAGGGATGCGGTGTCTGGAGATGAAATGGGAGGGAGCAAAGTGATCGAGCTGGGGAGGGAGTCGTGTGATTACTCTCCCATGCTAGGGAATTTTATTTTTTTCACTGTGAAGCCTGGTCTGGGAGGGGCTCGTGTCATCCTTTTTTCACGTTCCTTTTCACCCATTCTCTCTTTCTCTCTCCTCCCATCCCTCTCATTTCCTTTTACTTGCATGGGAGGGAAATCGGTGGGGGGGGGGGGGGGGGGGGTGGGGGAGGGCGTACAACATCCAATGCTCCAAACGATATTTTGGTTGACAGATAAATTCGGAGTAAAAGGCACCCAAAATGTGATGACCTTTTTTATTTTCATTTTTTAGGCTTGTCAGAAAAATTGAAATAAACTTCCCCCTTATACGTTTTCACCCATGTCTAATTGGCTCCCTTCCCCAACTGCGCTACGCCACTTCCGCTATACGGACAGGCAATGAATATTGAATAGAGTGGCCTTCAATTCTCACCTGTATCCTCGTTAACGCTTCCTCTGTAAACATTGCTTTTAAGATGTCTCTGTGGGATTGGAAAGAAAAGGTCAATTCGTTCGAGATTTTATCCAAGCAACCCCCAACGCTTTTTCTCGGACACCATGGAGACAACGATAAAGACAGTGTTTCCACCTCAACGAAAAGAGACTGTATGGTCACAATAAAGTCACTATCTTGATTCGGAAATTAGGGACGGATCATATAGGAACCATTCACAGCAGAAAAAAAAATCTCTGACAAGCAGGGAAAGAAAATCAAAGGTGCATTTGGGTATAAAATTTGAAAGGGGTCTCCCAAAAACCATTATAGCAGGGGCACATTTTTCTTTGGGTGCTTTAGGTATGTGCGGTTGGATTTTAAATAGGGTGCAGGGCGGTGCCCACTAAATGCGCAACTCTGCCGAAATTGACGAACAGCGGAGTGCTCTACTCCAATATTCAGGAACTTTGGTGATGGTATGGGGAGTGGAGAGACAGAGAAAGAGTGAGAGAGAGAGTGTGTGTGTGTGTGTGTGTGTGCGTGTGTGTGCGTGTGTGTGTGTGTGTATTAGCAGGATGATTATTTTGTAAAGTGTAAGCATTCGAATACTTGCAGTTTCATTTGAAAATTCTAAATACTCCCTTTAACGCTTTGGAGCTGTTTTTGTTTGCATACCTTTTCGCTGTGTTTTTGTTTTTTGTGGAAGAAGTCTGTGGATCTGGAATGCGTGATATTTTGGTGACATTTTTGGGGGCGGGAAGATGGACAGGAGGCATCCATCATCGAAAGAATAGATGCTCGATGATCTAAACCCACCCAATTCGGGGCTTGACCCAGTGGGCCCGCGGATTCTCCTCAAAGGCTTGAAAGGGGGAAGCGCGGCACCACAAGGTGTCGGGGGGGGGGGGGGCAAATGTAAAAAACAAAATGGGGAGTGAAGAGAAATGTGTGGTAGTACAACTATTATATTATTGCTAAGAGAAAAGAAACGGGGAAAAGAAAAACATAAGGAGGGAGAGTGTAAGAGAGAGAGAGAGAGAGGGGGGGGGATAGCCTATCATCGTTACAAAAATAGTATATATCAAGACAAAGTATAAGAACATAATTTATCAATAAAAGGTGCGTGAATGGTAAACAAAGAGGAAGAGCGCCAAAATTAGAGAGAGAGAAAGAAAGATAGAAGATAGATAATGGAGAGAGAGAGAGAGAGAGAGGGGGGGGGGGGTTGCCTATCATCGTTACCAAAATAGTATATATCAAGACAAAGTATAAGAACATAATTTATCAATAAAAGGTGCGTGAATGGTAAACAAAGAGGAAGAGCGCCAAAATTAGAGAGAGAGAAAGAAAGATAGAAGAGAGATAATGGAGAGAGAGAGAGAGAGGGGGGGTTGCGTGTTTACAAATATACTATATCAAGATAAAGTAAGAACATAATTTATCAATAAAAGGTGCGTCAATAGTAAAAAAAAGAGGAAGAGCGCCAAAATTAGAGAGAAAGAAAGAAAGATAGATAGAAGATAGATAATAGAGAGAGAGAGAGAGGGGAATATCATGTATATCAACAGAATGACCGTCTCGTTCTGAAAAATAATCTCTATATGCCAAATAAGAACATTATGTCAAATAAGAACATGGACGACAAACGAAAACAAAAAGAACAATGAAAACAGATACCAAATCTATGATATTGAAAGGGTGGATGCATGTTGAACGGGTGACAAAGAAACAGGTGCGAATTTAGAAAACGGTGACAAAAAGGTGAGAAAGTGCGGACCACAATATAATTATATGGAGAACTGGGGAGGAAAAAAAGAGAAAAAGAGAGAGAGAGAGAGAGAGAGAGACACGATATTCTGCAGCCTGGCAACCACACTGCATGATTTATTTCTCATCGACTTTATTTTGTACTTCATAAGTATATTAAGTGTTAATCCTAATAAAAAAGCATGCCCCATTTCTATTTTTTTTCTAAATATTCATGAAATATAACAACTGTCATGACAATTTCATGAGACGAATATATTCTTCCCCGGGCATAACTCTTTTTCGTTTTAGGCAATATAGGTTATTTGTGTGTAAACACAATTTCTGTTGTGACTGAGAGGGAGAGAGAGAGAGAGAGAGAGAAAACTACTAATGGTTAAAGAGAAAAAAATGGCAGTGTACTTTTTAAAGCCGCTGTCTCTTTTTTGTGTGCAATGAATGAGGCTATATCCTCTATTTTAATCAAGACAGTATAAATAAACGAATAACTCTTTTGAAAATGGCTAGGGTATAGCAAAACCTTGTAGCTATATATACACAACCACCCCTATAGGACAATTACCCCCGGATAATAATATCATACCCCCAAAACATCAGGGGACATCCCTTGAAAAACTACCATCTTGTACAAGGATGATAAAGGGGATGAAAGAGCTAGGAAATTGCTTTGTGATAGGAGTTGGTTGTCGGGGGGGGGGGGGGGGGGGGGGGTGTTTCATAAAGCTGTTCGTATAAGTTACGAACGACTGGCGATATGTTCCTGTGCTAAATGAGATATCCGAGATTTCCCTGGTGTTTTAACACGTGGGACTGAATTTCCAATAACCCTAATCAATTTTGACAAATAATAAACTTTGCATTCGGATGCTTGTTTAACGGCAAGATTTTTTTTCATCCACAAAGATCAGATTTCAACTTTAGCTTATGGGAATCAAAATGATTGAAAATCTGATTAGCACCCAAGAACAGGTTAAAGTCGTTCGTAACTTTACGAACAGCTTTATGAAACCCCCCCCCCCCCCCCCCTCGGGGGCTGGTAGTAAAAGTAAGTGCCGTGATTCGATTTACGTTCATTGTTTTCTGTATTAGCGGCTTACAAAATTAATGTGTGCGTTTCAAAGTAATTTTTGGGTATATAACCCTTTCAGATCTCGATGATTTCGACATCAAAGCCCATGTTCCTGAAATATGAAAGTTTTGAAGTTTGATTTTATTTGAGACGTTTGCAATGAAAAACGACATTTTAAAGGATTTTAACTACAAATAAATATTCAATAAATATTTTTTGGGAGATTGAGTGTGAAAGAAACTTTAAAGATGTTTCTGAATAGTTCCAGTGCCTCGCAAGGAAAACTTGTGATAAAATAGTTTTCATAATACCGCCCTTGGTTTATATAAAAAAAGGTATTTCATTTTAGATCAATGTCTGAATATATGGCATATTGATCTATTGTAAGGCGATAACAAATATCACATTATTTTGTTTGTATTTATTGTTTACGAAGCTCAGAAGACGGATAAAGTTTTATTTCCATCCAAGATATTATTTTTGTTTGCTGAATTGGAGATGATCGCCGTGTTTTTCCCAGCACCCAGTAAACACGACGTCCGCCTGATCTTAATTAATAATGAGCCTCCGACTCGTGAATATATCTTTTTGTAAAGCCTATTGTATCTACCTTTTCTCCCTGGAGAGACTCCTTTGTGACGTAACTTCTTGAAGAAATTGATTGGAGTCCCGAATATCCTCCCATGCTTTTTTGTGCAGCGGGTTGCTCCTAGCAACTATCGGTCATTACAGCGCGCGCTGCTACAATACAGTGCAGTGGTCACTGGATGAGCTTCAGCCAGCGCGCTCGCGCACACGTTGCCCATACAGCGTGCATATGAAACCGCCACAGAAAAGTGCACAACACTACTAGCACTGCACTGACGACAGCGAGCCGCCAAATACAAGAAACTCGCAAAACACAGAAGCCCGGACATAAACAGGATATTACTTTATCACTTTAAGGAAATCAAGCAAGCTTTATGAAGGGAAATGAACATACAATAAGGTAACGGAGTTTCATACGCGTATATTTTTGTGTTGTAAATATGCTAAATAATTGTCAGATATTCGCTAAAAAGTAAAAGGCTTTGAAATATTCAAAAGGATTCATAAGGATTCATTTTTGAGTGATGCTTTGGTGTATGGTGCCTGGTAGGTAGCAGAACCGGTGATGAATGATGATGCTGTCATTGATGTGTCCCCCCCCTTTTTAAGAGTCTTGAAACTAGAGACGCTATACACTCTGCCGAAGACAATTTGTTTTCTTTGGATTTCTGCAAAGAAATTCCTGTAGTGTCGCGAAAACGGTGAAGCAAGGAATTTCGCCTTCCGTTCAGCAGACAGGAAAAGAATAATGGGAAAGGATTAAACCTAGTGATGTGCGTGATGCGCTGCGTCATTAGGTTGTACTGTTGTCTCCAACCGTCATATCCTGCTCAATCAATAACCCACTTCATCTTATTTTAAGAAACTTCTGTCATGAAAATGTACACTTTCTTAGATGGTGACGAAAACTTCGGTGAGGAAGTAGTCTGTTATGATTGGTGCAAGCTGCACTTCCTATTACCTTCCCTCAGGTGGAATATACACTCAACAAAAAAAGTAAGTTCCCCCCTAGCATTATTGGATATATCTCAAAAAGTTATTTTACCGATTTTCATAATTCAAACGGGAATGGAAAGGAAATTTTATTACTCATAACATGAATGGCATATCATTGCCACCAGATATCATAATTGGTGTGAAAAAATGCATTTTATGTCAAAATGCATGGGAAAAAAGTTGCACTTAAGGTTATATGAAGCATATTGTGTACATTTCCTATGCAAGTTAGCAAATGACCTTTTTAAATTGTTATGTAATTCTCAGGAATTTCTTCAGGTACAATATGCTTCCCTATTAAACTGTATGCTCATGAAAAGAAAGAGAGAAATATGCAATAAACCATGCTTAAAAGTTCAGAATCATGAGTGATTGTTTGATTATTTGTGTAAAAGTCAATGCAAATCACTAAAGTGCAACTTTTTTCCCATGCATTTTGACATAAAATGCATTTTTTCACACCAATAATGATATCTGGTGGCAATGATATGCCATTCATGTTATGAGTAATAAAATTCCCTATCCATTCCCGTTTGAATTATGAAAATCGATAAAATACTTTTTGAGATATATCCAAAAATGCTAGGGGGGAACTTACTTTTTTGGTTGAGTGTATAAAGAAATTGAATTAGCGGTAGTTCTCGCAAGGTTTGGAATCAGTTTTAAACTAAGCCTAAGGGATGTAGCAAACGATTGTGAATTTTTGTAGATGAAGAGTTCAATATGTATGTTATTAGGATAAATGCTGGATGTCATTATCATCATCATCATTATCATCATCATCATCACCACCATCATCTTATTTATTATCATAATCACCGTCATAAATATCAGATTGCCATGGTCGCTACCAGGAGAACTATCATCCTCATCACCACCACCACCACCACCACCATCATCATCATCAAAAACTTGCACCACCACCGTCGATGTCACCATCACCGTTATCACCATCACCGTTATCACCATCACCGTTATCACCATCATCGCCACCACCATCACCATCACCATCACCATCACCATCACCATCACCATCACCATCACCATCACCATCACCATCACCATCACCATCACCATCACCATCACCATCACCATCACCATCACCATCACCATCACCATCACCATCACCATCACCATCACCATCACCATCACCATCACCATCACCATCACCATCACCATCACCATCACCATCACCATCACCATCACCATCACCATCACCATCACCATCACCATCACCATCACCATCACCATCACCATCACCATCACCATCACCATCACCATCACCATCACCGTGTATGGGACGAGGGAGTTGTCCTGTATTTTCCGGTCACTCCTCTTGAAGATCATTATGTTTCTTCCGATGTGTCTATGATGATTTTCAATCAACATTCAATATCATTCTAATAATTTCTATTTCAGAACAATGCAATCACATGACATGGCCGTCAGATCGGAGCCGGTGAGGCGGTCTGGCCGCCTCAGGAAACCTCCCTGGCGCCATCGGGTCGGTCTCGGGGGACGAGACAAGAGCAACTTAGGAACACTCAACAAACCATGGCTGTCAAGAACCTCCATCCTGATAGCATTTTTTCTCATCTCTTCCATCCTCTATATCACATCAAACAGAGAATCTGATATGCACGACAAACACGAATCAGGTGAGTACCACCCCTTTGGACAGGAGTTCGGTAATGGAATACCAATTTTGTAAAAAGATGTAGTCTAAAAATGGCAACAACGTAACATTTTCTAGACATTACCATCTAAAAGTGAAATACAGCCAAAATACGAGTTGTAACCATAAATAAGAATTTCTCCAAAGGATTTTTAAAATCTGTAACCGCTGTCAAATTGTACATTTGCTCATGCACAGACGTACATTAATACTCAAAATACCATTGTTCATTGTTTTGTATGAATACGACTGTCGCATGTTGTTTTATCTACGAGAGGGGGAAAAATCAAAAGAAAGCGATGTATTCGATCCAAGACGTATTGAGTGGCAATTTCTTGTGGCGGAATACCTAATAGAAGCCGCTTCAAAGACGATGCTATGGGTTTCTGTCGTCGAAAACTGTCTGCATTGTAGAGCTTATCAAATTAGTTTCGAATAGATTGAGGAGACCGACTGTTGTGTAAGCATGGTAAATGAGATTTGTTTGTTGAAACATATGTATGAGAGATGTACCATTTTTGATAACAAGTAGAACTCGTGAAAATGTCATCTTGTATCCGACGGAGAATAATGTTGTGTGAGAAGGGTCATGATGTTGTGTGATATGCATGTAACTTGCAAATTGGGCATTGTTTTAGCATCGGATAACTTTTCTGATCGGGGGTAAATCTAGCAAGAGAAATAGAATGAAAATGATAACTGTTTTGTAAGCAAGGTAAATGAGATTTGCTTTGTGAAACATCACTTTTCTGATCAGGGTAATTCAAGCAAGAGAAAATATATTGAAAGGACATCTGTTGTGTAAGTAAGGTAAATGAGATGTATTTTGTGAAACTCATTAGTTAGATAAGATGTACATGACTTGTGGAATTCGTTGAAATGTCCTTGTGTACAGGTGTACTTGATGGAGAATTAGTGAATTGGAAAATTGAGATATGTTTTATAAGTGTGTGTATCCATGCTATTGTCATGATTGTGAAACATACCTTGCAACTTTGGCATTGTTTCAGCATCAAATGACTGTTCTGATCCGGGTAAATCTTTTACGATAAACATGGGAAAAGAGCCTGATCTGACAATCATGTTATCAGGAATGCTTTGGATACTAATAATCGATAATGTCTACACCTGTCCCCAAAATACAAAGAAGTCTTCCCGTACGTGTAAGACCTCTATGAAATGTTATGGCACCTAATATTACTCCGTAGAACAGCCTCAAGTCGTGCAAAGCTTGTATACGGTGCTGCACAATAGGGATTTATCTTTGACAAAGGGCGAAGAAGACCCTTCGCATGGAGCCTTCAATCTTCGATTTCTTTCTCACTGTCCACGGTCTTTTATTCTTCATCTTCATCTTCGGTAGCTGCCCCATTCTTTCCTCACAGTTGTTACAGATCGAAGGAGCTGAATGGGATTTTCGGCAAGAGCGGTCGCAATCAAAGGGGAGGGAATTATGGTCACTCTCATCTCTCACCTTGCTTCGCATGCATTATAGCTGGGGAAAGATGGTATAGACTTTACTATGATGTAACGAGCAGTATATAATAACGTCGAGTCTTCTCCACTCTCAGCCTTCTCATCTGGTTTACAGTCCTTTTCAGGACTTCACACTTTCAAGAAAGATTACTTCTACACTCTCTGAATTTCAATCTCGCTTTTTCTTTTCTTCTCCTCTCAACCTTTCTCCACTTTCTTCTTCTTACTCAATATTTTATAGGGTTTCAAATTTTATAGGGTTTCAAATACGAACATTTTCTAAAGCTCGGTCGCTTTGCTCCCTCGCATAATTATGTTCAGGATTTAGCTATTTCGCGCCCCTAATGGCGTTTTTAAATTGTTAACCATTAATTGATTAACTCTAGTTGCTCCACGGCCCGCATACGGCAGGAGCTTGTTAAATTTTGCGCTCCGAGATGGGATATCAGTGCATAAAAGTACTTTCAAAGTATAGAACAAGTCGTGCAAAGCTTGTATACGGTGCTGCACAATAGGAACATTCGAAAGAAATAATACACTTGCCTCGGTAAATTCCTCTTCAGGGTTTTCATTCATTTTGCGCACCCCAAATGGGAATGCTAAAAATATAAAAAACATGTTGCTAGGTGTCGCTGTGTTCCCTTGAATTTGCTTAAAGGATAAAATACGTAAGAAGTTTTAATTAGAGGGGTGAAAAGGTAAAAAAAAAAATCTGCCGCTCGGTCGCGTTGCTCCATCGCTTATACAATAATTCATCAAATTTGGGCCAACAATCCCGGGTTATGTGCATCAAAAATAATTTTCACGTAGTGCCATCATTTTTAAATTAAAAACGTTCATTAATCTGAGTTTGGGCATGGGGGTGGGGACACAAATTATGTTAGTTTTCCCCGGGCGCCAGAATACCTCGATACGCCACTGTATACGAGGCACAGTGGCGGCTCGAGTATACGTTGTCATGGTTGTAGACCGACCGTGCCGTGCAGAACGGGAGCTTCATTTGAGTAGCGGAGTATTAATGATATCCTGAATCATCTAGTGGCTGGAGATTGAGAGGGTTACTCCAGGGGGTGCGGAGAGGTAGGGAGTAGGGGAACATGGGGTGAACAGTGGCGTATTAAGACATTCATCAATAGGAGCGGACGGGGCAACGTATCCGGACCGTTCCGCCTACTGCAGACCTATTGCACATTGTATCTAAATATTTTTACGTCGGCCCTCAAAAATAGAGCTGGGAGGGTACCCCGCATTCACCCTATGCTAAATAAGCCTTTGCGTGGAGCTTGCTTGTCAGTTTGTGAGACATCGCATGATAACTTTGGAATTAACACCATGTTCACTTGAAATACAATTCAGATATACAATGAATTTGTGAAAAAAATTCTCTCGTGAATGCGCGATTTACTGGAGAATGGTCGCTTTTGAATCTGTTATAATTTTATAATTGTTTCTTCCAGTTCGTCTATTTTTGACAAACCTGAAAATATTCCAATAATCCATCGTGATTAAAAGCATTGCTTTAATTGGGAATTAGCTCTAAAAAACTTGTCAAAATCCTGTACCAGATAATAGTTTGTATACACTTTGCAATTATGAAACTGTGGCTTCAGGTAACTGAACAACATTCTTCTCATAATGAATATGTAATAAGAGCAATGCTATGAGGTGCCAATCATCATAGTCCTGACATCCGTTTAATATTCAGCTCATTAAATCTTACTTTTTAAAAAATCCGTCCCGGAGAATAGATTTGGGGCAAAAATGTTTTTCAAAAACATTGTAGGCCTACAAAATACAGAATATGAAGAACTAATAATTTGCATTGTATAGCATGTAGCTCATGATATATAGTGGTTTTGTTAAATAATATTCTTGATTCAAGCTAATGTATGACGGAAGCAAACACGATCCGTCTATTCTGATGACAAAGATAATGAGACCAAACCAAAAAAAAAAAATTATACAAAAACGCAATAATATATGACGGTTGAGCATAATCAATCATGTATTCATAATAAAGGCGCGTACGTATATACTAGCGCCAGGAATCTCCTGTCAAATCTTGGTGTCTCGTTTCTATGGCAAAGTGAATGTGCTAATGTTATGTGAAGTTGCATTGTCGCTCATTATCAGAAACGCGTCAGTGGCAACAAAAAGTGACCACAGCTTTTCTGTTTTTTTTCTTTCCATTTGTCGTCGAACCATGTAGGGCTTCTCTCGTTTTGATACTGTCTTAATGCGGATGCTTAGAGATAGAAAGATAGAGAATCATGTATTCATAATAAAGGCGCGTATACTAGCGCCAAGAATCTCCTGTCAAATCTTAGTGTCTCGTTTCTATGGAAAAGTGAAGGTGCTAATGTTCTGTTGCATTGTCGCTCATTATCAGAAACGCGTTAGTGGCAACAAAAAGTGACGACAGCTTTTCTCTATATTTTCTTTCCATTTGTCGTCGAACCATGCAGGGCTTCTCTCGTTTTGATACTGTCTTAATGCGGATGCTTAGAGATAGAAAGATAGAGAATCATGATAGAGAATCATGTATTCATAATAAAGGCGCGTATACTAGCGCCAGGAATCTCCTGTCAAATCTTGGTGTCTCGTTTCTATGGAAAAGTGAAGGTGCTAATGTTCTGTTGCATTGTCGCTCATTATCAGAAACGCGTCAGTGGCAACAAAAAGTGACGACAGCTTTTCTCTTTTTTTTCTTTCCATTTGTCGTCGAACCATGCAGGGCTTCTCTCGTTTTGATACTTGCGGATGCTTAGGGATAGAAAGATATAGAATTTGAAGAGGGAGAGAGAGAGAGACACACACACACACACACACACGCACACACACATACAGACAGAGAGAGATAAAGAGTGAGATATAAAAAGAAAGACAAAGAGAAAGAAAGATAATGAGAGAGAGAGAGAGAGAGAGAGCGCGAATGAAGAGGGATGAGAGGGGAGGGTTCTATAAGACATCTGGGGAAAAACAGTTGGGAGAAAGTTTACGAAAATTTAAGGAAAAACACTTTCTTTTATTCAACGGAAATCCCCCCCCCAAAAAAAGGTATAGAGTCATGCACATATTATCCTCTATTCATATAACATATACGGGGTAAATATAATCTGCGAAGATTACAATTTTATCGTGCATACCATACATCGTATGACATGAAAGAAAGAATGACTATTATACAAAATATGTTTGTATTGGTGGGTGAAAAGGGGAAGGAAATATCATTGGGTCCTCATATTATTCGTCTGAAAAGGTTAATGATGGATGTAATTTCACAGTAAACTTGGACTGATAAAAGCGTGCAATTTATCGCCAATGATGGACGCGGTGATGCAATGATAATTAATTACGTGTATACATTATAACGGGGGGGGGGGGGGGTTGGATAAACAAAGCTCTGTACACGCATTATGCTACAGAACATTATTTTCTCATTTGCAATATTCCGATCGTAGCAAGCTTCCCTGAATAAAACATCACGTCGCTGTAATTTACCCTAGATCATCACACTGTCCTATAGAATATAAATTACCCGCACTAAATTATATTGTCCAACATGACTGTGTAGATCTATACATATCCGCCAATCATCAATTTTATGTTCTGGATAATGAATAGCTCGTTTACGTAATGCATTCAAATATAATGCTTATACCTCTTTGTCATACGCCTATAGTAACAAACTTTTACGTTCACACGTTACAAATTATTGTATTTCAATAGTCAGAATGCAGATTGCATGATAATATTACGTGTAGCTATATAGGTTGGGCAAGACAAAATGTTTGTCCGTCCTAACAACGCCTAATGTATGCGATTTGCATTCTGACTATTGAAATACAATGAAATACATTGCAACAATGGCCTACATTATATTTTGGACTGTGCATTATTTTCTCATTTAAAATCAACCGTGACATGCTACACTTATGGGGTGTTGCAAGAAAGTTGCGATTGATTGCAAGTTGCAACTGATTGGTACTGACCAATCAAAATCATTGTTGCAAGCGCATCTTCTTGAATGGGCAGACACTGAACCATTCAGAATGGTTGTTCTAATTTGCTTTACAATTTGCAATTGATTGCAACTTTCTTGCAACACCCCATTAGTCCTTAAATAATTATATCAAGTCGCCCTACTTTCCCCAATATAATACAAGTAATAATAAAAAAAACAGCATAAAGCACCTCACTGAAGTATATTGCCCTAGTCATTTCCGGCAATCGCCATTCTTAAGTTCCGATTAATGAATTTGATTGTGTATAGCAACTCATATAAGCATCGTTTTATTGACGAAGTGATGTCCGAAAAAGTGACCGGAAATCCCTGTATCAATCCACACTATGCTGATCTACCTACTCTCTAAAAAGAAAAGAGTGAATTTTCACTCTATTTTCACTCCCCAGGGAGTCAGGTCAGTGATCACTTGTTTAGGAGTGAATATTGAGTGAATATCGAGTGCTCTCTAAAAAGAAAAGAGTGCTTGTCACTCTATTTTCAGTCCATTTTCATTCGCCCGGGGAGTCACGTCAGTGATCACTCGTTTTTTTTTAGAGAGTAAGATGTGGACATACTAATGTATTCGGTTTTCACTTTTTCATTCTTGTCACGATAATTAGTTCCTTCCTCCCTTCTCATATTTACTCTGACTGTGAGTGGTCGACCTTGAACGATCACGTGCATAAATCATCCGCTGTCTTCAACAATCTATTTAAGGGGGCGCTACACGTGTCTCAAAAAATCTATCACAAGCAACGACCACAAAAAGAATATTAATAAGGTTCTCATATCTTTCGGAAGGGTCATTTGTGTCTGAGCCATGTGTAGATCACTCGTCTGAAACAAGCCAACATTGGGCTTTGTTGATAATCGAGAAAGTCAACGCTATAAAAGAAGAAAACTATGTTGCATTTTAAAATTGACGTTTATTATTCTGTACGGTGTGCTGTGATTTAATCTTTTAGATATCTAGACTTTGAAAGGTTTAGCCCCTGGTTAGAATTTCATGTACATATCCGTGATGATAAAACTTCGCCATCAGTGCACCATATCATTGGCTAAAAGCATATACATGTATCTCCAGCATGCAGACCATAACAAGATGGTTATTAAAAAAGGAGCATGTAACAGTTGATGATAAGGAAACTTAGTTTGTACTATCTCTTTGGCTATATGCCTCTTCATCTTCTAAATGTACAGTAGTTCATGTTTATTTCATTACAAGGAGGGCATGTGTACTACCACCATACGTCGCACCTGCCTATAATCTATCCAATGCTTGAGGAATTGAGTGAATTATCTCTGATATATCGGGGCTGTCAAGTCACTTTCTGGAGGTTGTCTGGCAGCTAGATGACGTCCTCGTGAAAGCTTCGTAATCCAATAAGGTTTCCAAGTTCACTCTCATGCGATGGACACTCATGATGTGTGTCTTACGTGTCGTCGAGTCAATTGGACCCATCGAGTGTTATTAGGTCTTACGACCTTCTTATACCGACGTTATACCCCTTTCTACGATCGGAGTTAAGACAGTTCGCATCCAAATTGTCTTTCAGTGGCGGATAAAAAAAAAAGAAGGCCCCGGGAGGGGGCACTTGGGGCACTGCCCCCATGCCAAACAGAATGTAGCATACCTGTACAAACCAAGAAAAAAATATGAGTGCACATGTACGCTCCTCCCCCTTTTTTATGCTTGCACGCTTTGCTTGCCTGTCATAGATTTTCGAATAGAATCAGGCATTCGAAAAAAATGAGAACCTTGAATGAATTTATGACTTTGTACTTGCAGTCCTACATCCCATTATCATAACACATTGGTGCGAAATGTCATGAAATGTTCATGACGCACATTGGAAAATAATGCAAACTAATGCAAAATGACCTGGGGGTGTTTCATAAAGCTGTTCGTAAGTTACGCACGACTTTACGCACGACTGGTGATCAGTTCTTGTGCTAAATGATTGAGAATATGATTAGTATAGCACCCAAGAACATGTTCCAGTCGTTCGTAAAGTCATTCGTAACTTTACGAACAGCTTTATGAAACACCCCCCAGTATTTATAAGATAACATAGAGTCTTATGAGTCTTGGGTCTCCACGTGTTCTCCTTATTTACATTCTTGATATCATTTCTATCATAATTATCTTAATCACATTAGTTTCATCGTGGAAAATAAAATGCTACATAGGCCAACCGTCTAAATTTGGACATGCAAGTCATGTAACAACCTTTTTGGCAATAAACCTTGATTGTTCTTCATCACAATTCAATAATGTAATATCTGTTTCTTTGTCTGCAGATGTTCACATCGGTAGAAGCCTCCTATCTAATGCCAGCAGTGGTGGTCATAATAAACCACCATGGGAGAAATGTGAATATGAATCAGCTAAACTACCAGTATTGTGGGTCATCTTCTATGCTTTTTTTGTCATTGTCTTATTCATTGGTAAGTTGGAGTTTGATTGCTTACATGTCGTTTTTCCGAAGGTCTATATAATTTCGAAGGTTCGTCATTTCGAAAAAATGTTATAGAGCCCTACATCATTTTTCAGAAATGCGAAACTATTCTTATTTCATTTTAGGAATTAAGTACCTTTTTCATTATTTCCGGAAATATGAATACTATACATGTATTGCATTTTCGGAATTGCGGACCCTATTTCATTTTCGGAATTATTAAAACTTCGGAATAACTTTAATGGAAGAAATATTCGGAAGTAGCTAAATTCACCAAAAAGTACCATTATGTCGTGGAATTTGGCTTATGGTATTCGAGTCGCAGGTTCCTTTTTGAAATGCGGAACACTTATTTTCGTGAAATTTTTTGCTGTAAAACCGCAATCATTTCTTAATCAATGTTCACGAACATCCTCGAAAATTACCCCCCACAAATTTCTCATAAATGTGTACACATTTAAAGGGGTACTCAGCCGCAGATTGTGGACGTTTTTATGCCGCGAGAGGGCACCGTGATCGTTACCTGATCATGCCGTTGCCCCGCGGGGCAGACTGGTCGCCGCACAACAAGCACGCTCCGCCTGAGCTCGAGCTCTCGTGCGAGATTCGGTCGGCTTCGTGCAGTCGAAATGTAATCCCACTTAGTCCAACGGACGCGTTCGACGCACAAATTTTGTGTACGAGTGAATGGGGCTTACGCAATCCCGACTTTCCCCACGGCGGCCTGGTGGCGTATCCCTTTAAAAGCAAAATAAAGTTACCATGGTGACACCACCGAGGAGTTACACCCTTCGGACTCTGATGAAGGCAATTATTATATGGAGTGATTACAACGCTAATAAGCTATCTATCTATTCTGTGACATGTAACTGTATACAATGCACATGCACATAACTTATTGATTGAATATATTACATTCCATGTTAATGCAATTGATTGACTTCACCGCAATTAACGCCCGTAATGATGATTGTAATTATCTACCCTCTACGCCATGTATTTTTCGCTTACTTACAGTGTACCTACCTACTTTATTGTACATGCGAGGGAGGCAATAGTAAAAAGTCACTCCAGGAACTTTTTTCAAAAATCTGTCTATAAAACTTGCATTTTAGAGCATCCAAAAATGTTTTTTTAATGAAAAGGAATGGACGGATCTACGCCAATGGACGGAACCCCTTAATTGAGAATAACAATGCGAGCGAACGAAGTTTCTTCGATATTTTGAATTGAAATTATGGCATTTCTTATTTCCTTACTTCTAATCAATAAAGAATGTGATGGTATTTCAAGATTAAACATCATGAGTTTGGATAATTATTAGTTTTAAGTAAATGTATCATTATTATTTATTTTATCCAAATATATTGGGGGATGATAATACAGGCCACCCCCACCTCAATGCGTTTTTTTTTTTTTTTTTTTTTTTTTTGGGGGGGGGGGGGGGGGGGGGGAATATACCCCCACCCCCGGGATCGACACCCATGTGTATAACAGTCGCATCATAATTAACGTTACAAAGCAATAAAATAAACATAAATAAGTAAAAGAAAAGAGAAAGAAAAAGAAAATCTATTTTAGTAAATCGTCCCCAAACATTTAAATTAGCAGAAGATTTACGCACATACAACAAACAGTACTACCTTGGTATCTATTGACTGTTTAACAACGAAATGCTGTTCACAACTTTATTCTCATGAAATAAGGTTTATCTCGTATCCTTGGAGACACACTAAATCTCTTCTAAATACTTTTTAGATGATTGTAATCGCATTGTATCTCCCCGAATATCATTCCACGCTATGAAGACTTAAAGGGATACGCCACCAGGCGGCCGTGGGGAAAGTCAGGATTGTGTAAGCCCCATTCACTCGTACACAAAGTTTGTGCGTCGAACGCGTACGTTGGACTAAGTGGGATTATATTTTCGACTGCACGAAGCCGACCGAATCTCGCACGAGAGCTCGAGCTCAGGCGGAGCTAGACTGAACTCCTTCTCGCACTCTGTACCCGGGACTAAGGACTATAAATGAATTTTTCATTTTCCAATAAATACGACATTAAATCATTAAAATTAACAACCCAGAAGGAGAACAACGGTAATATAATACGCTTGAATAAATGTCTTACCCCAAATTCCTCGTCTGGTACCCTATTCTGATCATTTTAACCATGAAAGTTGCACGTCAGTAGCGATCGCTGACAGCCATCTTGGTTATAATCACATTACCCGGAAGTAGTCGAAAGCGTATAGGTTGTGTAGTAAAGCAGCGAATTATATAGTGCAAAGCTTGAGTTCAAACCAGAGTAAGTCCCAAATTTTGTTAATTATCTGTATAATTTTTTTTTTTTTTGGTACTGTATTGAAATATGAGAACACTAGCACCATCTATGTGAATTTTTAGAGAAAGGGGATGGATTATAGGGATGAAAAATCAGATCCCCCTTTTTGGGGGGATTTTGCTCGTCAGGTCCCCGAATGTACCGGGATGGTTGGGTAGCCGTCTGTGTAGGAGGGTGAAGGTAAAAATAAGAATATGTTAAAGACGACTCCGAAACAGACGGTTTTCAGCTGTCTAAAGCGGTGCGTGCATGTTGTGCGGCGACCAGTCTGTCCAAGGTTTGTGCCCCGCGGGGCAGCGGCATGATCAGGTAACGATCACGGTGCCCTCTCGCGACATTAAAACGTCCACAATCTGCGGTTGCGTATCCCTTTAAGAGGCTTAAAGGGATACGCCACCAGGCGGCCGTGGGGAAAGTCAGGATTTCGTAAGCCCCTTTTCACTCGTATACAAAGTTTGTACGTCGAACGCGTCCGTTGGACTACGATTACTTCTCGGACTGCACGAAGCCGACCGAATCTCTCCCGAAAGCTCGATCGAGCTCAAGCGGAGCGTGCATGTTGCGCGGCGAACAGCCTGTTCGAAGTTTGCTCCCTCGGGGCAACGGCATGATCAGTTAACGATCACGCGTGCCCTCTCGCGGCATAAAAACCTCCACACTGTGCGGTTGAGTATCCCTTTAAGGTGATCTTCTTGCAGCTTTCCATGGCTTCCCAAACACTAATACTAAAGCATCTAAATCCTCAGTTACTATTTAGAAGATTGCATTTGCTCAAAGAACTCTCATGAAAGTAACAATCACAGAAAACGCACTAAAATGACAGTTTACAGGAGCAACAGAATTTACACTTGCCTCTTGCATAAATTATGAACATGTACATTTTATCTCGTGAAATGATTTATCTCGTGAAATGATTTATCTCGTGAAATGATTTATCTCCCCTTCATTTTGTTTCGCACTTTTCCAACGTCGCTTATCTGACTATGGTGACTCGTCAGTTCTTCCGACTTCTTCATATATTTTACGTGAAAAGAATTAATACACATTAATGGAATAAGAATGTACAATTGGATTAGGGCATGATGTAAGATCTTGAATGAATTTTTGATCCATGGTTTATTTTGCCTGACTGCTGAGAAAGAATGCGTATATATATGCTTGTAAGTAAGCAACCAGGGGAACGAGGGACTTGGTATTAAACGAGGATCTTTGCCTAACCATAGAGCACAAACGCATCCATTTGGGTTTAGAACCCCCCCCCCCCCCCCCCCCCCCCCCAGTTACGAGACCACTACTCTACCACTGATCCAAAGGGCCTATTCCCGCATAGCTTAAACAATTTAAAGCCCAACTTAATTAATCTTAAGCATGGCTAACGGCGAAAACTGTTGCCATTGATTTTTAATGATCATACACAATTTATAAACATTAATAATCGCTATCCAATTTTTAAGATATTGAAGAAAAACTGATCAGCTATTGCAAAGTAATTTCTGTGCGCTTTTAACTTCAATGTTTTAGGGCATGTTGACGAAAAGGTAAATAAAATCTTGAACTTAATTAATTTCTTCTTGTTTTTACCACAGCAATCGCAATTATCTGTGATGACTTCTTTGTGCCTTCGCTGGAGGTGATCTCGGAGACCCTCAACCTATCAGAAGACGTTGCGGGAGCGACCTTCATGGCTGCCGGGTCATCGGCTCCTGAGCTTTTCACATCTGTCATCGGAGTCGCCTTTGAAAGCGACGTTGGTGTCGGGACCATCGTAGGCTCAGCTGTGTTCAACATCCTGATCATCATCGCGCTCACGGCTGCCCTAGCTGGACAGGTGAGTGTGTGTAACAGTTTGTGATTGAGGAAGGCTACGAATTAGTGTTTGAAAATGTATATGAAAAGTAATAAAAAACATATTTTCTAATCTCAAAATTACATATCAAAATATAGATATTTGTGATGTATACTGTTAGAGCGGTCTTTTTTCAGAACCACTCTAATGATGACCTATAATGAACATTTGACTTCTTCGGGATTAAAGTGAATCTGTGTATTTGAAGTTGAGCTTGAAATCGACATAATTATACAGCATGGATAAATTTTGATGTTTTTTGTTGTAACAATCATTTACTGAACACCTCTCGTAAAGATTATTAAAACGTATGAAGTTCAGGGATATTTTTTTTTAAAATCACAATGGTTTCATGGCAATTTGATGTAAATCAACCAGCACGATTTAAAGAAAAAAAATCATTCTGCTTCTTCTTTATCTGTAGGTGCTCAACTTGGACTGGCGCCCTCTAGCGCGAGATAGCTTCTTCTACGGCCTGTCGTTGGTGTGCTTCATCCTCTTTTGTTGGGACACACAGTTTACATGGTGGGAGGCTCTCATACTTCTCCTGCTCTACATCGTCTATCTCGTCCTCATGAAGGTCAATCCCATTATCATGGAGAAGACGAAGAACGTCACATGGTGAGTGAGATGTGCACAATTCTGTTATCTCCCAGGGGCTTTCGCCAGACAATAGGGGGGGGGGGGCAGGAAGGCTGTCCAATCAAATAAATTTTACCAACAGACAGGCAAGAAGGAAAAAAAGGTCAATAATTTTATGATTTGTTGACGAGGTTGTGGAATTTCCAATTTAGGAACAGAATCCTGCATTTGCCGCAGAATATTATCTCCCATTTCCCTGTTGATTCTAGCTGTATAGTATATGATGTAATCTCTTGTGGCTCTTTTTGCCCTAAAATGTGGACGCGAATGGCCCATGCCCATGAACCTTCTTTACTGCAAGTGGCCGACCGATTTTTATTAGACATTTTATTGTGACAGGAATAAAGTACAATATTACATTTTGCTCTTGGTCCGATTTACCTCTCTCAGTGGTGGTTTCTGTCGCAATGAGGTAGAACCATTGGATGCCGAGGCGGGGGAAGGTGGCGGAGAGACGGCGGTGCAAACCGTTACCGACGGGCCTGCAAACACTGTAGAGAATGGAACAGCGAACGGGAATGCCGTGCCTCGAAAGCTACCACCGCTTGAGCCACAAAATCTCTCTGAAGAGGTGAATATCGTCAAAATGTCCTTAAATCCATTGTAAATGCATAGGCTTAGGAACCGGGGGGGGGGGGGCGGGGGGCTCAGATATCATTGAGCCCCCCCCCCCCAATTTTTTGGTGGGGCTTAGATATCATTGAGCCTTTAGGGGCTCAGATACCATTGAGCCCCCAATGTTTTAAGTGGGGCTCAGATATCATTGAGCTGCCCCCAATGCTTATTGCGGGGCTCGGATATCATTAACCCCCTCCTCCCCAATCATTATATTCTAGGCATGAAACTCATGTATACCTATAATCTACAGACTTACCATTCAAATATAAACATTTTATAAATATTTATTGGGGGGGGGGGGCTCAGAATCGGGTCTCGCATATCATTGACCCCCCAAAATATATTTGGTGGATCTCGGATATCACTGAGACCGCCAAATATTTTGGCGGGACTCTGATATCATTGAGCACCCCCCTCCCCCCATATTTTGGTGGGGCTCAGATATCATCAGCCCCCTAATTGTTTTTGTGGGGCTCGGATAACATGGAGCCCCCCGATATTTTTGTGAGGCTAGGATAGCATTGAGCCCCCACTATTTGTGTTGGATCTCGGTTATCATGAGCCCTCCCCCCAATATTTCAGTTTTTAATGTCCGATTATAGGCATGTGTGACAATAAAAGTTTTGTTTTTCACGTTGCTGGCGTATTATTTTTTTCAAAGGTGTTAAATGTGTGTTTTTTAACACCTAGTACTTTGTCTAACTGAATAAAAATTACAATTCAACGATTTCTTCAAATACACACAGAGAAATATTTACTTAATATTTCATTATGTAAACTTCCTTTTGTAAAATTTTTACTTAATATATGTAAAATTGTCTCAAATGAATGTTTTTATGTAGGTGTTTTACTAAATATTTGTAATGAATTACATTTTGCATATAATGTGTCATGCAAAATGTAAAATTTTATGTAACATTTACTTAGCACTATTTAAGTAAAATTCATTTTGCAAAAGAAATGCCTATTATGTAAAATGTGTTAAGTACAAGTATTTTTAAAGGGAATTTTATCATGCAGATGTTATAAGTCATCATTAAGTGAAATGTTTTGTAAACTATTGTGTATAAAATACATTTTACGAATGTCAGTTGACATTAACATGATTTTGATACACAGTTATGTAAAACTGACTGAACAAATCTTGCAAAATAACGCTGTAAGATATTTCTTCATGAAGATTTTTTCAATATTGTCCTTTTCGTTAAATTTATTTAACATGCACAATGTAATTTGTCGTCATTAAGTAAAAAAGGTTTTGCAAACGGTTTTGTAAAAAATGCATTTTCGTATTTTTCCCTCAATATTGGGGGAAACACTTATATGAATATTCATGAATTTTCAGTAGCGTATGGTTTGGGGTGGCCCGATTTTAAAGGAGAATTAACCCCTGAGTACAAATTTACTTATATTGAAAGGTGTAATATATTCCTACTTATTGGCCTAAATCATTTTCTAATAAGATATTAGAAAAGGGTATAAATAAAGATATTCCAACACCGGTATCGTCTCCTACTCATTTACATGGGGGCTGCCATTTTCTTGCTGATTTGGATTTGTACATGAACCATTGAGAAATGTTCCGGTCAGGAAGATATTTTGAATCCAAGACCTAAATTGATTTTCTTCATTACCTAAAATCCCATATGTGACGAAAAATATAAAGTGGGTGTTTACATGATTTATAAAAATTAAATCTTTATAATGATACTTTTAAATTGTCTGGTTTTGCTTAACAAAAATCTATTTTCTTGGGTTTGCCAAACAGAGCAGAACATAATATATGCAGCATGCATTCTGACTTTTGAAGTCCCATTATCCGAAAGCAGGTGAATGCATAGTTTGCCGCTATAGATGCTCAGGGAAGAAGCATTCATAACATTTGAATTAATTTGCTCCGTCCATTGCGTCACAGTATCTAGAAAATAGATTTATATTAAGCGAATATCGATTTTCAACAGAAATATATAAGGAAATCTTCAGTTTAAAAATAAATTGACATATCTATTCTATATTTTTAATCTCAAATGGGTTTTTAATTTTGAAAAAGGCAATTGGGCATTTGGATTAAGAAAATCTTCTTGTACACATAAAAAAATGGCAGCCCCCATGTATTGCTAGCAGACGATACATATTGCTAGCAGATGATAAATTTTGCTCAGAAAATCTTGATTCGTATCGATCTCGTATATTTTGACGCGAAGCCATATAGTCTAACAAGTGGGAATAAATAACACCTTTGATCACTATCGTCTTTATTGTTTGAGGTTAATTCTCCTTTAATAACTGTTACCAAATGCATAAAAAATTATAATGAGTATATAACAGCTTGCACTAGACTGTACCATCTGGATAGGATAGGACTAGGATAGGACTAGGAAGGGATAGGTTAAGATATAGGATAGGATAGGATAGGATGGTTTAAAGTAGGATAGGTTAGGATTGATAAGCTAAGACCTAGAAAGACATAACAAGCGGGTTAATTTTTTTTTACCTGGGTTGGAGGAAAAAGGAAACAATTGGGCAACTGAATTTGCCCAACCACATAATACATGTGTAGAATTGTTTGTTAGGTAAAATTTACACATGAATTTTAAGTACCTATATTTAACATGACATTTTACATAATTATCGTCGAATATTTTGTTAGCTAAAATTTACAAAAAAGTTATGGAGTTCCTGTTTAACATAATTTTTTACATAATTTTTGTAAAACATTTTGTTAAGTAAATTTTACAAAAAAGTTATGGAGTTCCTATTTAACAAAACAATTTACATAATTTTTGTAAAAATTTCTGTGTGTGTAGGCCTACTTTTATTAAGTTCTTCAACTGTTTAAAAGAAAGGCTACAAATGCTTTATTATATCGAAAAATTTCGATTCGCGCATATGGAATTCCGAACGTGATCAGCGTCCTAGAAACTCCGACGCCATATTTGTTTAATCTATTTAACCCATGTTAAAATGATTATTTCAGGGGATTTTAAAATAAGGGTTTAGAATGCAGAGATTTCAGGTCACTTTATCGAGAAAAAAAAAATCGGCTCGCGCTATGCGCTCGCATAGCACAAAATACTGTGTTTTCAGGTAATCGCCCTACCCCTCCCCCCCCCCCCCCCCCCAATCTTCCTAGTGGTGGTCTGAAACTGGGGGTGTAGAGCAAAGAGAGAAGAAACAGGAAGGCTTAACAATTTACGCAAAAAAGACTCTAAAAAGGCGCCAAAACAGCAAAAAATGACGTTTTGGACTGTCTAAAATGGTGACAACATGGGGGGGGGGGGGGCAGGGCAATCGGGGGGGAAAAAAATCTTCAAACGGCGGGTCAAAAACAAATGATCGAACCCCCCTATCCTGAAAATCTTCCTAAGCCTATGAAATGTGTCTGTAAGGATTAGGTTGCCATTTCGATTTCACCGAGGCAGACCATGGTATTCAGTGATATCCTTCCCAAATCTGACGAGGGAGGGGGTTGGCAATTCTTTTTGAAGAATTAGAAAAATAAAGTGTATGAGAGAACTAGGAAAAGTCCTGGGACCTGTCGAATAAAGAGTTGCATTTGACACTTTGATCCGAATCGAGTCCAAATTCTCCAATCATTCCCAAAGTTGCAGCATCTTATCGCTTGTATGAAAAGCTGCGAGTTGGTGTGCGATTGGTTCGAACCCATCAAAAGACGGGACCCATGTATTTGGATATAATTGAAGAATTTGATGCAAGTAAGAAAATGAGGGAAACCGTTGAATTGCATGATGGAAAAGACAAAAGAAGAAGATGAAGAAAATACAGCGTGCAAGAACACGACGGACAGGACAAAGCAAGAAAACACATGCCGTGCATGTATGAAATTCATTAGAAAATTGTAGAATACATGTAGAAGGTCATTGCGTATTATTCATAATACATCATTCATGTGATTATATTAATATCTTTTTCAGAGCCGAAAGATATCAGTACTCTCCACCCAGTCATTAACTGTACCAGGCAACAAACATATATTTCATCACGTGAAACATGGAGAGCTCTCTTCTAACTTTGTAAGTACAATCTTCCATTTCTTTTTTTTTCCATTATCGTATCTGTAAGGTCGGCAGAGAAAAGCTTTGAAGATGAAGAAAGAGAGGTTTAATTCAAAATAATGGATGACATTTTTTTCTGGAATCCTCAAATGCTTGGGTAGGGATAAGTAGAAAATGAAGGAAAAACTTTTATTCTGTCAATTGAATTGCAAACAAAGTGGATATAGAAATATGTTTCAGAGAAAGAAAATAATCGTAAAGGATATGTGATCAAAATGATGTCATACTCATTCCGCAAAATCATTAGGGAGAGTTAGATAATGTCCATTCTCGTAACTTGAATATAATGGAAGGTAAACAATTCGCTCCTAAATTAATTGGACATTGTTTTTGTCTTTTGCCCCTTTCTCAATCTCCCTTCTCGTCCCATGCACACATGTTGTATTCCTCTTCCTTATACATCTTTAATTGTTCATCACCGTTTTGTAAATGTTACCTCTCTGTTTAACCCTTTGCTTTTATATGTATTATCATATGCACCCTTCTACCATGTCATTTCAATGCACCCTGTTTGTTACCTAACACGTTCTTCTGCAATGTGGATCCGCAAAACGCGCTTTTTAAAAACCCCACGATATCCGATGGGCGCGTGAATATTTCTTCGATGGTTTAAAAAACAACTGTATTCTATTTGAGGAAATTCTTTGATGGCTCTTTTTTCGGAAAATGGCGCGAAATTTCACAATTTGTGAACAGACCTCGTCCAGTTACGATCTTAAAAAACTCGCGCGAGACACAGACAGTCGGTTAAGCTCGAGACCAAACAGCGCGCAGTCGACAGCGCTGAGCTCACGACCGGACTCCAAAGCATCGGTTGTAAATTATAATAAAAAGACTGTAAACGGCGACGTGAACGCCAATAACAACAGCATTCCAATGGTGACGAAGTCGAATGGAAGCGTCATTCCGACCGTGGTCGCCTCCGATGGGCGAGGGAAGATCCAGGACGATCTGGTGGTCGGGGACGTGGAGAGTCTGGGCGGGGATAGCCAGGGCGAGTTCGGTAGCCAGACGCAGTTGCTGAGCGTACCGGGGAACGGTAACACGATAATGCGCGATAATGATTCGGGGATCCACAGCGCACATGGAACCACCCCTGTCGTACCCGAGTCTTCTTCTGACCCCTCTTCTGATTCTTCCGACCCAAAGAGAAGACAGTCCCTGGTCGATGGCCTCCATCATTCTCATCATCACCACCACCATCATCATGAGCATGACGGGGAGCATAAGCCACATGATGACATTCAGGTAAGGATATAAATGTACCTCTCTTACGAGCCAGAAGGGCGTTAACCTATATCCATTTTATACACTAGAGTTATACCGCCATTGGGACTTGTAGCAGATGATGATGTTCATTGTATGTTGTCATGGTTTTAATTTGGTTTTTGCGTTCATCTCAAAATTTTACGTGTGTGGAGAGCCAAAAAGTAAAGTTAGTTTTAACGCTCATTTTCCAGTTTTAGTGCTCATTTTCCAGTTTTAGTAAACATTTCCCGAAGCAAAAGTTTCATCAAATTTTCATGTTATCCATTATTTTAACAGCAAAAAAAAAAAAAAAAACGGAAAAAGAAGAAGGAAAAAAAAAAGGAAGGAGAAGAAGAGGGGAAAAAAACCGCCGGGCGAAATTAAGTGACGTAATCGTCATGCACTTTAAATTTTTTGTATGTTACCACACAGATATTCAGGAAGTAATCTTCTTGACATGTGTTACACGCAGCTATACCTTTTTTTTTTTCATCCCCACTTGTCACACGGAAAATGTTTTTATTTCGCCCCGTGGATTTTTTTAGGCGGCATGTGCAATAACGCATAATGTATGAAGGAGGATATTGACGTTACTCTAGCAAGTGCCTCTCTTTCGGTGGTTTCTTCATTTATGACCTGATTGCCTCAGAGTGCATCGAACACATTGCAAAGACTTTCTAAAAATCAACCTAAGACAAATTTAATAGCCCTGTCCATCACCTATTCAAATATGCGAACACAAGAATGACGTATTATGTAATCCGAACATGATTTCTTGGGGATACTGAAATTGCTCTTGAGTTGACTTCTTGGAAGTCTCTGCGATCGTGTTATCGCACTGTGATTCATGATTATGACTCATAATTATTTATCTTATAACTTGGCTATCTGTAAACAGGATGTAAAGAAGGAAGGAGAAGAGGATAAGAAGTCCGAGGAGTCCGAGGAAGAACTGACCCTCAGTCCCTGCCCCTGCCTGCCAGCCATCAGCATGTACTACCCGGACAAGGAGATTCTGGAGAGTACGTGCGGTTGCCTTCGGTATGGAATGAAATGGGCGCTCTTTGTCATCAGCTTTCCATTCATGTGCGCCTTCACCTGGACCATCCCTAACTGCAGCGTGCCGCATCTCAGGTAGATACAAAGCTCAAGTTCCACTTGAAGGTTACATTGATTTCAGATCACATGGGAAATATATGTATACAGTACATGCAGACACATGAAATACAAATAAGAATGTGCCCCCCCCCCCCAAAAAAAAAAAAAAAAAAAAAAAAAAAAATCAGTAGTTGTAATAATTATGGTGAAATTGATGATTTCAAGGAAGTCTTCTGATAGCAGTCGATTATCAGGGTGCTCTCGCGTAAAATACGGCGACTTTAATAAACGAAACTTTCAGTCAGTCGTACTTAGGACCTGCATAATTTATGTTATTCTTTAGTTATGTTTCATTTTTTTGATGAAAGATGTCCAAGAAGCCTCATCCATGTAAGTTGTGATTATAGCAAAACTTGAAAAAATAATAAAACACAACGTGTATTTCAATAACCATAGTCGCATATATTTGACATGCGTTTGCGTTTGACTTTTTAGAGTTGCGATAAATCGCATTATTTTAGCAAAGATGTGTAAAGCAGCTCTCATACATCTGAGAATGTTCATTACGAAAAGGTACGATTCTTTGCGACAAAAAAAATCGCAGATTTTCCCAGCATTTCGTAATGAACATTCGCAGAGGTTCGTAACGTCCGTAAATGTTCGTAAGAATTCGCAGCCGAGTGCAGGCTTCGCAGAATTTTTTCAACATGTTCAAAAATTTCAGGAAACGTAACTATTCGTAATGTAACGTAACATATTCGTATTTCATTCGTATCTATCGTAACTCATTCGTATATTTCGTAACTCATTCTTAATGACTTGGCAGCCAAGAATTTGATACGAATTAATGCGAATATTACGAATATCTGCAAATTATCCATGGTGAACAGTGTACAATTGGAAAAATGTGGAGAGAATGTCATGAAAAGTTGCTGTAGAATTGTGAAACGCTGTGAAAACGCGCGGAAAATACGTCACTTCCGGTTATATCACATATAAATCGCAAACATTCGTAACTTTTCCGTAACTTTTCCGTAACTGTTCCGTAAGTATCGCAGTCAATCGCAAACATTCGTGGATTTTCACATCGTTACCATTCGTATCCAAATTCGTAAAATATTCTCGCATGTATGCGAGAGGCTTAATGCTTTTAAAGTTTTGATTACATGTATAAGATTCGTAACAGATGCCTCAGAGCTGTCCAGAAGCTAATCCCTCTTTTCCGGCTGAGCTCCTGTCTTAAAAACCATACTGAAAAGATCGGGAGCCCTCCATTCAATCACAAACTTAAAAATGTCTGTCTTTTGTGTACAGAGCTGAGGTTAATATCAGTCTTAAGCTTGCGATCACTTCAGATCAATAATTACAATTCTTTATAAGACAAAACAGGGCTCAAACTATGACACTGTAAAACCTCATTCACAAGACATTTGCTTCCTCTCTCTCTCTCTCTCTCTCTCTCTCTCTATCTCTCTCTTGACTCGATGGTGATACAGGAAGTGGTATGTGGCCTCTTTCATCCTATCTATCGTTTGGATCGCAGCACTCAGCTTCGGGATGGTCACCCTGGTCGTCAAGATGGGATGTATACTGAAGATCAGTGACTACACCATGGGCCTGGTCATCGTCGCTGTCGGCACAAGCGTACCGGTAAATGATCGAGTCTTTTCCGCTTTGCGGGCTGAAGTGTGTTGCTTTACAAAGGCTTTGTTTAATTGTAACTATGACAATGATAATGATTTGTCTTATTAGAAAATAATTATGCATTATAGCCCGAAGGCTGGACATCTTTTGCAATCGTGATGAGATGACACTCTTAAATTTGCCAGAAAATTTTATTGTGGGTTGCAGTTTGTGCCGAAGACGAACTTTTGAAATACCAATATTCACCAAAGATATTTCATTTGAGATTGAATAATTTTTCTCATAGTACCCAAATATTATGGTTGACAATATTGATTGTAATCATGAGTTATAATAGAGTATCACTATCATGCACTCTTATTGAGTACACCGAAATAGATTTAGATTTGACCTACTTACTTCTCAAAATAACAGTATGTCAAAACATTAGTTTTATTATGTTTTCTCCTGTTCGCGACAGAATGGCGCGAAGACGAATTTTGTTAAATGTCTATGTCTAAACATTTTAGTTTTAATTGCTGAAGTAATAATTGTTTGTAGCAATATTTAGACCGTTTATGGACGGAAGTGTGTGGGTGGATGTAGTAACAAAAAGGATCAAAATTTTTTCTCAAAGTGTACATCTGTTGTGCGTATCCTTTCGTGCCTCTCTGCTAGGCATAGACGGGTTCTTACGTTCTCATTGCAAAATTATATCGCAATAAAGTTGGAAGTACCGACTAATCAATTCGTCGTCATCCTTTTCCCTGTCGCACATCCAGGATGCTCTGAGTTCCATCCTCGTAGCCCGTGATGGGTATGGTGATATGGCCGTCTCGAACGCCATCGGCTCAAACGTGTTCGATATCAACCTCGGGATCGGGCTCCCCTACCTTATCAGAATCGCCATCAACGGCGGTAGCAACATCTTCCTCCTCAACGCTGCGGACCAGGTAAGAAGGCTATCATGATATTTCATCACATTTATCCCGTTTCTCAGGGCCACAAATTCATAATTTTAAACTTACCTGATCCTATGGTTCTGTATTATGGGTACATGCGCCTTCCCCCTTGGTCAAATATTTTTAAAATACCATAGAATTTTATTATTATTACTATTTTTTTTTTATTCCTTTTGTTTGGGGGGGAGACTTTAGTTCTGTTTGAAATTATAAAGATAATATACTTTTTAAGAAATAAGTTGTAAATAGGACCTTTCTAAAATCAAATACAATAGCTGTTCAAGTGATCAAACATATTTTTACTAGAATAGCAACCCCGTTTATATACCGATTCTGTGGTGGATTAGGATAATCTTCACTATTTTACCCGTTACCCGTTACGACCTACACAATTATACAAATTATACAACACTACCGTGGTATCACTTAGGTCTTGGCACTTTCTTGCACTCCTTGGGAAACTGAACTAATGCAGTCACCTCTACACCATAAGATATTCAACTAGACACTCTCAAGCCAGTGCATATTCATGATATTTGAATGATAAAACTTGCCTAATCTGTAAAATCATTGACATTTCCCCCACTACAGTTGCGTTTCGATAACGGTGATTTCGGCCCCATGCCACCCCATGCCAAGTTCGGCTTCATTCTCCTGCTCATCCTGTTCCTGACAATCTTCGCTTTCACCGCTGTTCGATTCCGCCTCAATGCCGTCATCGGCGTCTCCTTCGCTTGCATGTACGTCCTATTCATGGTCTACGCCTTCGTCCAGGAGATCGCGTGCGATGGCGGATGCTAATGACCACGACCATCAAGAAAAGCAAGCACTTTACACAACAACAACACAAATAATGATGATAGTGACAAAACGAATGCCTAAACAAAGTATTGCTCTACCAGCAATTTAGCAACATTTGGCTGCTTGAATCAAGATGAAAATAATTGTTATGAATTATGAATGAATTATAAATTATGTAAACTATTAAGCTTTATACATACATTTACAAATGATTTTTTTTTTGAAAATGGGGTAAAAGATGCTGTGTAGGCATTCAAGCAGGATGCACATTTTGTGTACCATGTGTTAAAATTGACCAAAGTAAAGTAACATAGCAATAATCTAATTTCAATACTTTTCTGAAAATGCAATCGTGTAATAATTACCACTTATTGAGAAAAAATGCGTAGTAAACTCATTTTAGAAACTTTTTGAAAAGCAAAGGCTCAGCATATAAATTTAGGAGATCCTTTAAATTTACATTATATCGTCTACACAAAAATGGTCTGAAATGAAATAAACTTGAATGTTAGGATCAATCTTTGGAAAAAAAAATTGTAAGATATCTTTTTATTGAATGATAAAACTGAATTTACATGACATGACAAAATAAAACTATACACATGATGTTCAGAGGTGAGCAATAGAGAGAATGAGACAGAGAGAGAGAGAGAGAGAGAGAAGGAGATTCTAAGAGAGTGAGTAAGAGAGAGAGGGGGGGGGGGGGAGAAGGGCAAAAGGGACATTTGGTGCATTTGGTTAACTTTACAGGAATGTTTTTCATATGAAATGGAAATTTGCACTTTCCCAACATATCCATACTTATATAAACGTACAGAAGAGAATAGAAATAGACTTTACATTGCTGTTCAAGATAGAACAAGTTTTCCTTTGCATATTTATTTATTTATTTATTTATTTTGCCTTTCGGCATTGATAGGTTTATGGGAAAAGTGTATTTAACGTCTTGCCATAGACAGTTACTATGATTAAGATTTGAATGTCAAAATCCGTCCAATTAGAGCTACAGTTTGTTAAACACACTGTTCCTACTCACTCCGAAAAGTTTTCAGGTTGGTTAAAATATGAACCTACAAACTGTTGGTTAAAAAGGAATCTTCATATGCTTTACATACATTTTTTTTTAAACCAACAGTTGGTAGGTTCTTATTTTAACCAACTTAATGATTTTTAACCAACATTTCTGAGAGTGTACGAAAAAAAAAAACAAATTGTATATAATCCAAGACACATGTGCATGGGCTTTGTCAATGGAATTGAATTCGTATATTATGTTCTTTTCATATTTTCTTTTGAAGATTATCATACATATTTTGGAACATTTATGTTTTACGTTGTTTTAGTGCAATGTCTCAACCGGTATCTCTTTTCTCTCTCTTATCCCAAATCCGACACATTGTTGGTTTTGTTACTGCCATGCAAATGAGCATGAATGGAGAATTGCTTGTGGCAATATTTTTTTCCAATCGCAGTTTGTGGGGGAGAAAGGTAAATTATAGCTGCAATAAGAAGTCCAGAGTTGGAAAATGCAAATTTTTCTGCTGTTGGTGTCTTAAAATATCAGGGTGTGCATATATATTTTGTAAATAGAATTGCGTTGCAGAGGACGCAAACGGATAAATGCCTTATAGTCAGTCCCGTGCATGTTTAAAAAGGAATAAATTAGCGAAAACCTAACACAAAATCTACCAGTACACTTGTGCCTCCGCTCAATAGAGATTTTTTTACTTTTCATCTTGTCAAAAATATGCTTATTTTTGTTTGTTTAACTAGTGCACATTCTCGATCTTCATATCCATGCATTTATGATATTACAGTGTGTGAATCCGTATTGTACAGAACACCACAGTGCTACATTGAGCAGATATGTATTCCTATGATACTATAAAAAAATATTTTGTATAGAGTGACTTACAGTGTATATCAGTGACATGTACAGTGTTCCCCCTCCCTTATTATAATTTTTTTTGTGTATGAAAGTTGCGTCGCACAAAAGTGGAATGCCCATGCCTAGTATGATATGAGAGACTATAAGTCTATGATTTGGTCATGGGAATTTTCATATCATATACTTATCTGTTCAGCTGAGCCGATGTAATTTATTTTCTAATAAAGGTTTGAGACTGATTACAAATATAATTATATATATTTATCAATATTTTTTTTGTCCTACTTTAAAGTTTTGGAAATAAGATTCAAGAGTGAATAAAGAGAGAGAGAGAGAGAGAAAGGAAAGAGATCAAAGAAAGAGAGAGAAAAGAAAGAGGGAAGGAGAGAGAAAAAAAGAGGGAAGGGCAGAGAGAAAAGAGGGAAGGACAGAAAAAGAGAGAGAAAAGAAAGAGATAAAAGAAAGAGGGAAGGAGAGAGAGAGAAAGAGAAAAAAAGAAAGATAAAAGAAAGAAAAGGAAGGAGAGAGAGAGAGAGAGAGAGAGAGGGGGGGGGGGAGAATAAAGAGAAAAAAATAGAGGAGAGATGGGGATATAATCTGGGGGTGTTTCATAAAGCTGTTCGTAAGTTACGCACGACTTTACGCACGACTTTACGCACGACTTTACGCACGACTGGTGATCGGTTCTTGTGCTAAATGATTGAGAATCTTATTTGTATAGCACCCAAGAACATGTTCCAGTCGTTCGTAAAATCATTCGTAACTTTTACGAACAGCTTTATGAAACACCCCCAGGCCCGTATTCTCGAAAGTGGCGTCAGTTAAGCCTGGCTTAGGCCACTGATTTGTGGAAGGCCATTCTTCAACCCCCTAAGTTTCGTCTAAATTACTATATCAAATTTATGTAACAAAATAAAGAAGCAAAATTATTTTCTTGCATGAAATGAGCATCACAAATCAATGTTAACCTGTAGGTTGTTTTTTTTTTGTATTTGCATTCAGTTCCAGAACTATGGTGATTAGTAGGATTAAAAGAGGTCGACAGTGTTGGCTGTTGATAATTCCGTGTCGTAAATTTGTTCAGATAGAAGAGGGGATAAAATGAGGAAAATATAAGAAAAGACAGGAAGAAGCTAAGGGCTGATAGAGATAGAGATAGAGAGAGAGAGAAAGATATGGTGAGTGAAGAGATAAAGAGAAAGAGAAGAGAGAGGAAAGAGGTGGACGATGGGGAAAGAGAGAGAAATAAAGTAGATATAAATAGAAAATTTACGAGAAGAGGGAGAGAGCGAATATAGAGTGAGTGTTAGAGAGAAAGGAGAGGAGAATTAAGAGAGAGAGAGAGAAAGGAGAGGAGAAAAAGGAGAGAATTTAGAGAGAGAAAGAAAGGGAGAGAAAGGAGAGGAGAGAAAGGTGAAGAGAATTTAGAGAGAGATAGAGATAGAGAGAGAGAGAGAGAGGGAGGGGGGGGGGGGGAGAGGTATAATTTTTATTTTATATAATACCAATTTTTATACCCCCACTCCATTCCTATAACCATTGCCCTTTCTCACTATTTTGGTCTCTTCTAGTCCTTACTGCCACCACGTTTACCACGACTCCCTCTCTTGACAAAAGGAGAGGGGGAGGGTGGGGGTGGGGGGGGGGGGGGGGGCTGCCTTAAAAGTTGAATGATTGACTTTCCAAATCATTGATTTATCCCAAAAAATACATTCAGTGGCAGATCCAGGGCTGCGCCGGTTCCGCCCCCCAAAAAAAAAAAAAAAAAAAAAAAAAAAAGAGAAAAAATTTGTGCCCACTAAAAGAGCTTCCTGATCCGCAACTGCTAGTTTGGCATGAAACAAAAGACACTGGTAGATTATATTTATGAGTTTAAAAATATAGACGAACAATTTAATAATGTGACTGTATCTGGGTACGTCTGCATGGACTGGAGTAAAGTCATAATGATTACACAATATTTCTATACAACTTATTGTCATGAGATGTTAACTTTACAAAGAATAGGTTATTACGTGAATTGCATACAAGAAATCTTATAATGGTTGATCTGAAATCGACAAGAATCAAATTTAAAACACCTTATATGAAAGAGGAATACCATAACTATTATCATAAAAACAATGCAAGTACCAAATTATTTAGCGTACGACATACCATTCAACTAAAGACATATCGAAAAGGGTCAAAAAGTATCGTAAATCGTTCCTTTACCAAAAATTTAAAGAATGTCACTCCTGGACCCCGTTTCATAAAACTTGATATAAGCTACTGAATCATTGAATCTGATTGGCTGAGAGCGAATTTGTCATAGAAATTTTTGCAATTGTTATTGATAACAGGTTTAATGAAACGGGGCCCTGCACTGGATCTAGCTTCTCCGAACCCTGTATCTGAAAATTCCAATTAAAACAGTATTTTCAGATACTAGAAATAAAATATTTATCTTCGTTTTCTCCCAGCCTCTTGCCACATGTCTGATATTATGATATATTCAATTGAAATCATCACCACTTGGATAAATATTACAAAAACAAACGCACAAAAACATACACAGCAACAAATAGTAACAGAGAGTAGCATATACTGAGGGAATCTAGATTCAATATACAGATACCGTATTCAAGAAATACGAAATTATCACTATTTGTGAATCAGTCGATTTTGTCCCTTGGAGCAGCGTTATGCATGTGAGGGTAGGGGTCAATAAGCTCCCGTCCATGGAAACTTAATTATAGCTGTCAGAATTTTTTTGACAAATAAAAACGCTTCCGAAAGTTTTGAGAACATTTGTTTGCTTGTCACAAAGTTTTGAGACCTGTGTCCCCTTGAAATATATTCTTAAAATGCTCTGATGCTCCTCATGCCTGGAGAGACACACAATTACCGCTTATGCTTCTCAAATTATAAAAATACAATATAGTAAGCTGCATTGTTCAACACATTTGTAAAACGATTTTGATATAGTCACAATATCTACATGATATGTACATGTTATTATACATTTCATATTTTCTTTTTCATATTATGGGTAAAAATGGGTATTTACATAAATGACAACTACAAGTCAACAGACGGAAACTTCATTTTCGGCTTGTACACATTAAATTCATTGGGAAATTAATTTGTCAAAGCAGTACAAAGTACAAACAAGTCAATAAAATTTAATATGGAACCAAAAAATATATATCAGGCATAATATGAAAATAAATAAACAAAGAATGAATAAGATTAAAAATTATAATGATAGATTAAAATGACGTCGGGCTAACTCGGCACCAGGGCAAACTCGGCAACGCGAGACAAAAGGCTTCAAGAGTTGAAGAGCAAGCTACGCACCGGACCTTTAAATAGCCCTAAATTCTTGTTTTGTAGCATTTTACCTCTTGAAATTTTTACCGTGACCTCATCATTAAATATTTTACACATTTCGATTCAATAATCTTGAATATGGGTTTTCTAAAAGACGTACGTAATATAAATATTCACGTTTTGTACTTGACTCGTTTCTCTTTGCTCACCCGGCTTCGATTTTTCGCTGAGACCGAGTCGTCTCCAGTGGAGCGTCGTAATTAGCTAATGATCATATCAAAACGAAGGAGATGAAGAAATTAAAGAAGATTCTAAAAACTGAGTTCTCTACTCGAATAAAACTTTGCACAGTTCATCCACACTGGATCTATCTGAGAATGACTTGAGCGAATAAATAGGTAATCTTTAGGGGTTATCTAGTACTTTCCAAGATCGCGAAGATCGAGATGTGAACAATAAATAACAGTCTCTAAAAATGGGGAAAACAACTTTAATAAGACAGATAGCAGCGAGGATGTGTTCCACGATTGAAACGTCTGATGAGGATCATGCCGAAGTAAGAGTTGCGTGGTTTAAGGGAGATACGAGACTGCAGAACCCCATGAGGCAAGTACGGTTTGACTCCTACATGATCATTTTGCTCCAGGTAATACACACCGCCAATGTAGCCGCTGTCCAAAGTGCAGACTCCGTTCCTGTTGTACCTGGTGATATGACGTGATTAAAATAAAAAACAGAAATGAATATTTATCAACAGGAATGAAATAAGTGAAATATATCAAAAATTATTTGATCGATTTTCTGATCCATATAGACTTACAACAGTTCTTATCACACAAGCCAGTGGAGGTCAGGTCATTAATAACTTAAGCACTGGGTCAATCGAATTGACCGACCAATGATCAATCAATATATCAATCGACCAATCAACAGACCAGTTAATCAATGAACCAAATAATAATTCACTTGATGGATTATTCCATAAATCAACTTATCAACTGATTGGTTAATCAGTTAAGTACTCAGCCAATCAGTTGATCAATGAATAAATGGATCAACCTAAAAGACGAAAGAGCCGAAAAGAGCCGAAAAGAGCCGAAAAGAGCCGAAAAGAGTCCAAAGGAACCGAAAGGAGCTGAAAGATGCCGACAAGCACGACAAGAGACTGTAACTACGAAAGGCCCTTCGTTTCTGAACCGATTATCATGAACTGACCACTCATTTATGATGTTTTGTGCCTTTTCTGCCCTGACATGAATTTATCCTTGTCGATTTCTTATTTTAAAGAATACTTAGAATAGCCTTAGCAATCTTAAAGGGAACCTCTGAGTTTCCCTTGGCTGCTTGTGGACTTTGTTGTCGGCTTCGCTCTTTTCAAGGGAACCTCTGAGTTTCCCTTGGCTGCTTGTGGACTTTGTTGTCGGCTTCGCTCTTTTCGGCTCTCCTATCTGCTCTTTTTGGCTCTTGTGCATGGATTTTAGAACCGCGTTAACGAACGGTTTTTCTACTTACGGAGTGGTGATTGTATAAGTCAATTGTTGTTCAGGGCTCCGCCCACACGTGGTTTTCACATAGAGGCTATGCCCTCGGCCGATGGAATCAGTCTGGTTATTACAGGACTTCAGCGTGACTTGGCTGTAGATAAAGTAGTAGCCAGGGTGTGGGGCTAACAGATATCTACCGTTAGAGTGAAGCGGGATTGAGCTGTGTGAAATCATGTTCGTCAGGTCTGTCCATTCGAACCATGCACCTGTCAAAACGAGAAAAAAGAAATCACAATAAATATAATGACACAATAATAATTATAATATGATCTTTTACCAAGGTAGCCTCATTAGTATTAATAATGTTCTTCCTGATGGCCTGGCAAATCACATTATTACCCCGGCTTAAGCCCGGCTGCCATGATCATGATGATGAAAATTCTTTCAACCAGGCATTTACTTAACCTGGGCCCTGTATCATAAAACCTGTAATCAATAACAACTGTCTCATTTCTATGACAAATATGCTCTCAGCCAATGAGATGCAAAGATTTCAGTAGCTTATAACAGTTATTGCAACTTGTTATTGATAACAAGTTTTATGAAACGGGGCCCTGGGGGATGAGTGTCTTGCCAAAAGACATCGGTAATATGGTGGTGGGAATTTGAAGTTAGTATACAACGTGCTTCATAGTCTGCTGACGTATGCATTAGGCAATGGCAACTCCACGGTATAGTATGGTATAGAGAGTAAAACCAGGGAAGTGTAACTAACCCTGGTAAAACTGTGGATCACATAGTTTGAGGTTCGAGTCCCAGCGGCGGCACTAACGTCCTTTGGCAAGACATCAATCTACACTTGCCCCTCTCAACCCAGGTATAGTATCAGTACCCGATAGATAGTAATCCATGGATGGTCTTAGCACCTTAGGGCAGCTTGGGTAAAGCCAGGACAACAATCTTTCTCTCTAGGCGCCTTGAGCATCCCCTGGGATCTGCGCACCATATCAATTTTACCGACTGGACTGAAGGTTCACAAAATTGAAAATCCGTAGCTTCTACAGATATATCTTACTTGTAGCACCAGAAATAAAGTCCTATATCAATTTTGAGTTGAAATTTAATATGGTATTTTCATGTATTTTTTCCAGTCTTTCGAAAATGGTGTCAAGCTATCCTAGTGAACATAACTATTAAGATTTAGTTCCTGAAAGATGACCGTAACCTTAAGATTGAAAATAAAACCGAATTTACTCCAAATTCTTCTTGAAAGACTTTTCATTGTGGTGTTACTATACGTAATAGGAGTGACAATTTCAACTGATATTTTGCTGGACTTACTTGCGGGATAAAAGTTATCAGCTGGTTGCCTGTGGTCGTTGGGCAGAGGAACAACATGCGCTGATAGCTCTCCTTTCGTAAGAAAAAAAAAGAAGAGGAAAACAAAACCTGTTAATTTAAAGAAAAATGTTATTTTATTTCATTTATTTATTTATTTATTTATCAAGTTTTTGAAATTTATTTATTTATTTGTAATTATTTTTTAAAATTTTCTTTTCTTTTTCTTTTTTTCTTTTTATTACTTTTTTTTTAATTTAAGTTTTTTTTTTCTTTCTCTCAGATTTGCTGTAAAACGTAAGAGCTTTCGCGCTTCGCGCGGGAGGGGGAAACTCCTCCTTCCTGCACCCACCCCTGGGGAGCTCGTTTTGCGTGCTCATCACCAATTTCGCACTCTTCGCGTACCCCACAACTTCCCTCTAAAATGAAATCCTGGCTATGCGGTTGGATCCTTCACGTCTGCCCCCACCTATTGAAAAATCCTGGCTACGCCTGTGAGGCCTACACATTAATTTCGCTTAAATTGTTGCCTGAATCAAATATTACACGAATGTAAATATTGTAAATATTGTAAATATCTTTAATAATCAAAGCGTTCTACATAATTCTGATGATTTATTTGATTGTTTGATCTGATTTTCTTCAATACCCCTTTCAAGGGTAACATGAGAAAATAAAAAAAAAACATTGTCATTGTCATTGTCATTGCCAATGTCATCGTCATCAATGAGATTACGCGTTAAATACCGGATGCACATTTGCCTTACGGATGACTAAGTCCAACGTACCCCTGTTCATGTTTCCCCAACTTTGAATGATGTTTATAAGTGGCGAATAATCGTTTATTTGGGATGTAACAAAATCTGTTTCTTTTTCAAAATCATTATGTAGATAATTACTATAATTATGTCAAAGCAACACAACGCATAATGCCTGCAGAGATCTATATGCAGCGAAAAAAAAATTCTAAAGAAGACATCCCGTTAAATTACTTCAAAACAAAATCACATCACATGAGATAAAAACAGCACAATAAATTCAGATCATTTACAAACCAAATCAAATTAAATCGTATCACATCAAATCAAAGCACAAACAAACATCAAAATGAAAACACTGCATCAAACTCAATCGAATCAAATCAAATCAAATCAAATTGAATTATATAATATCGGAACACATCAAGTCAAATAACATCAAATTAAATTAAATTAAATTGAATTACATCACATCACATTAAAATCTAATCACATCAAAATAAAGTACCTTGATGCATTCTGGTTTGATGAACCTGTCGTTGTGGAGCCCCGCCACTACTGGTAGACCTTCTCTCTGCAGTAAACAAAGAAAGAAATGCAAAGAGGTCAGTATACAACAAAAAAATCCACACCCAAGATGACGGAAGACGTCCTACCCTCCTCAAATAAATTAAGTTACATGACTACCCATATATGAATGGGGGCAAGCGTACCGCTTTTTTTTTAATGTTGGTAAATTTTAGATCGGCTGCTCCGTTCATTATAGCTTTTTTGTTGTGGGACATTTTGCACAAGCATTTTTCTAGCCCTATAGGTTCTTAATTTTTATATTATTTGTCAGGTGAATTAAGAAATACAGATACAATGATGGTCCTCGCGTATCAAAAGATATTTTGGTTTGAGAGCCGGTCGATGTGTGGTCTGAGGGCCGGTTGATATGTATTTTATTTAGGTTGAAAGGCAGGTTGCATCATGTATTCCCAAACCGAATTTCAGTCCCAATCCGCCCCCTACGTATCATCTTACCATGGACTGATAATGGTTGACGCGGGAGGATATTTTTCGGGCCCAGAATTATTTGTTGTAAATGTCACTTCAGTAAGACAAAATATCCCTTTGCCTCCTTCATTATTGTCTTGTTTTGCCAGAGCCCTGTTTCATAAACTGACTCATTTCTTTGACAAATTTGCTCTCAGCCAATCCAATTCAAAGATTTCAGTAGCTTATAACAATTTTCGAAACTTGTTATCAAACAAGTTTTATGAAACAGGGACCTGATTTAGCTCTTAAAACCAATGACTATGAAAGGCTTATACCAGGGCCTCGTTTCATAAAACTTGTTATCTATAACAAGTTACACTAAGCTACTGAAATACTTGTATCTGATTGGCCGAGAGTAAATTTGTCATGGATAATTTATGTGGCAGGTGTTATTGATAAAAAGTTTTATGAAACAGGGCCCAGAACTTTATCTAGATCGTACCTCTCGTATTTTCCTCGTGGCTAGTCCCATCATAATTATCACCGTCGTTAAGATTCCAGTCGGCATTGTCGGGAAATTTGATCTAATAATTAAAAACAAAAAGCAGAATATATTAGGTAAAAGCATTGAATATTGTCGAGTAAAATTTCAGCTTGCATCACACTTGTTTCATATCCACCCCATACTAAGCAATAACGAAGGCAACAGACTTTTATCATTATTCCAATTTTTTCAATTGAAAAGCTGGGTGCTATTTTTACAGGCCAGAAACATGATTATATCCTGTGACCTGAAAAACAGAAGAAGAAATGACTCTTCAGTTAGCTCGACAACTTCGTTACTGACGCCCTCTATTTTTAAAAGTATTTAGCGCTACAGATGGTCACTCATTCAAATCAATGCCTGTAAACACCGGTATAATAAATTTGCACTTTTGTGGTGTAAGTATTAATACTTTGTCATCCAAGTTCGTATTATTTTGTTTGGTTTTAATATTGATTAGCGATTTGGGGGATAAAAGCACCCGCCTACAACAAAGAATCGGGTACATAATATTACGGGTGGGAACAAAATTACATATCGTTTGTTTGATGTGCATTGCATGGAACAGTGATGAGTGAGATAACCATTGTGAGATCAGGTCAGGTGACCACTTACTATATCACAATTGATATATATGTCGCTGACGAATTACTCGGAGAATTATGTATACTTTGTATTTTAACTTGAAAAGGAGCCATAGGCGCGACGGTTCAGCGGTAGAGTAGTCGAGCCGTCACTGGGTTTGAAACGGTGCATTTGGATGCGCTAGTGCTCTTTGGCAAGGCATTAATCTTCATTACCAAGTCCCTCGGAGAGGACTTAACGCTGTCGATCCCTTGGTTACTTATTTACAAGCGTACAGTGCTTTCTTAGCAGTCAGGTCAACGCCATTATGAATTTCTGACGTTTACGCAGCCAAACCAAAGTTATTGGAAGAAAGTGTTCTTATTTTTGTCATAAAGACACTTTCTGCAAATATAATCACGATACATTTACGCCAAAAAAAAAAGTGGTCCCCAAAAGTGCAGATTCGTTCACTGTGCGTGTGGAAATGCCATCTGGATATCTGTTCGGTTTAATCTTTAATCCCTAGACTCCTAGGCTGAGCGTGGAATCACATAACACATGCGTGATCTTTAACCTCATTTTTTTTATCATGCTTATAAAAATATCTCGACGCGGGCTTTGTTATGAAAGACATTTACCGGATGAACATGAACGCCCCCTTAATGGAAAACACACTATTAATGGAATGATATTTTCAATAATGTCTTATCGCCCACAACATTAATGACATTTCACCCAGTGTCTGTGAGTCACGTGTCACTATCCTTTTCACGTAATGAGAGCAGACGATAACTTATTTTAATCGTTTCCTTGTTGTTAAGCTTCCTGTATAATTGAAGATTGGGTCCCTGGTATGGCTCGTAATTACTTAAAGGTCGAAAAACTTGAGCCAAACTGTCCCAGTCGAGCGAGATGGTTTTCTTGTACAATTAACATGTAGACAGTTTACTCTTCTAAATGTTTTTACTCATTTACAACCTCGCCGTGGGATGTACTGTATACCTACTGTTCGTGTAGGCCCTGGTTAAGATGCCTATCCAGAAAATTGTGTAATGATGAAGTTGGAATTATCGGTGCTTCCTTTATCATGTTTATAAGAGGTTGTTTCGTCTGATGGATGCTGAAAGTTAGAAGGGCGTTAACTCATAAAACACAGAGTTATCGCCCTTTTGGCTTTTAATCATTAATAGAAGTTCTTCCTATATACAAAATCTGAACTTCAGTTCCACTTTAATGGTTTTAAAAATCTAAATGCTTATAATAACCGACCTTTTCCACATGAAATGATCTCTTTACACAGTTACTCCCTCCCACGAATCATTGTACCAGTCAAGAAGCGGGTCAAATAAACAGTCTAAAAATCCAGGGGTTGCTGCACAAAAGGTATTGGAATTATATTTGTCGGTTGCACGTTAATTATAATTCCTTAACTATAAAGTATATGCATATTTCGAGGTCTCCCGCAGCGGTTTTCTGGGCAATTATTATTAAAAATATTATACTTTTATGATTTATTGCTATTTTCTGGTACGATTTTCTTAATTGCATTTTTTGAGCACTAGAAATGAAGTATTTATCATCGCATAACAAAGAATACTTTAAAATATAGGGGGTGTAGGCCCCTACCACCCCAGGTAATTGACATCGGCCCATGTTTTATGTAAATTCTGCAATTCTGATTGGATCAGCATCATCACGTCATATCTTCTCAAAAGTGCATTTCCCTCTTAACATGACTTGTACTCATGTGATATTAACGTTTTCAAGGTTTTATCAAAATCTTGCACAAATTTCAAAAAAATTGAAAGCATATTACTTGTTCTTTATGAGAGACAAAGAAATATATTAACAAGGCTCATTGTTTAATCACAATAAGCCTTTGTTTGGGAGTTTTGTTGTTTTCTTTGACGCACTGTATAATCTGTCAGCAGTGGATACAATGTTTTGTCACTATCCTGATAATATATTGTCATTTTTATTTCGTTTTTACCAGAAATTACAAATTTGGGAAACATCGTCGAATATAGGAAGTGTGCCGTTGCCCAAATATCGGAACTTTAAAACTCCTCGTACCGCGTAATGATGTTCCTACTCTTAGTTACATGTTCAATAGAGTACCGAAGTGTTACGTCATCAAATTTCGATTTTTGTATTTCATTATTTTTGTGATCATATTTAGGTAGAGCATGATGGAAAACGTTCACACATCAAATTTGACATGAATCAGTTCATGGTGGCCCAAGTTATGGCTATATGAATATCTAATTAGCCCCATTGAAGTCAGTGTAAATTGGCCTGGTTCTTAACAGTTTAGAACCAGGCCAATTTAACACTGACTTCAATGGGGCTAAGGAGGTATTCATGCAGCCATATCTCGGGGCCCAATGAGCCAATTGGCATAAAATTTGGGCTCTGGATGTTTTTCACCATGTTCCTTTGAGATATGGTATAAAAAATGTCAAAATGAAAAAATAGCTTTTTGTGACGTCATCAATTCGGTACTCTATTTCATTTATTCAAGTATTCGCAGTAGCGCTATCAATTTCTACATTTATTTAATAGCAGCCACCTACTGTACCTGAAAGACGCACTTTAGACATCAGTATAATTATCTGACACACAATGTTATCATCTGCATCACAATGCTTATTGAATTGAATTGATATAGCCTTGTTTGTTCAACTTCATGCGATGTGTGACATACATTTTGACATGAAATATCAAACATGCACTCTCCAAACAATCTAGTCAAAAATAAAGTGTTTAATATGACTAGAATTTTGTCACATTTAACAAGAATAACTATTCCCACAGGCACCTGCACTATTCTAGTCAAAACTACCAGCTTCGGGTTTGAAGTGAACAGACTCCTAGTCAGAATGAACAGAATCCTAGTCAGAATGAACAGAATCCTAGTCAAAATGAACAGACTCCTAGTCAGAATGAACAGAATCCTAGTCAAAGTGAACAGAATCCTAGTCAGAATGAACAGAATCCTATGAACAGAATCCTAGTCAAAGTGAACAGAATCCTATAGTCAAAATGAACAGAATCCTAGTCAGAATGAACAGAATCCTAGTCAAAATGAACATAATCCGAGTGAGAATGAACAGAATCCTAGTCAAAATGAACAGAATCCTAGTCAAAGTGAACAGAATCCTATAGTCAAAATGAACAGAATCCTAGTCAAAGTGAACAGAATCCTATAGTCAAAATGAACAGAATCCTAGTCAAAATGAACAGAATCCTAGTCAAAGTGAACAGAATCCTAGTCAGAATGAACAGAATCCTAGTCAAAATGAACATAATGCTAGTCAAAATGAACATAATCCTAGTCAGAATGAACAGAATCCTAGTCAAAATGAACAGAATCCTAGTCAAAATGAACAGAATCTTAGTCAGAATGAACAGAATCCTATAGTCAGGATGACTAGAATCCGAATAAGAAAATTTGACACGCAGGCGATCTGATCAAAAATGACTAGACGGTTTTTTTTAAAGAGTGTGTTCCTTTAACATTGATATTTCACTTGATAACAAGATAACATGCAATCCAACTACATGTATTTAATTCGACAACATATTCTGTGAACATTGTACAAGCCACATAGACTCAGTAACTTATGGAAACTGTATTATTACTTACAACATTAAGAGCTCGTTCATGCATGATCATCTGATCATCGCATTCTCAACTAACTTTTCTCCACTCTCTTTCTCCCTATATAAATTTATTTATAAACCCCTCAAAACAGGGTACCTCGTGTTGCTTTATCATCATACGTGAACACGGGGAATGTGATATCATTCAAAAGATTAATTAAATCTCTTTACAATGGTGTGTCATTTGTAATGGTTATGCAATCTTGAAATTTGCTGTCCTTCTGAATATGCAGCAAGGTCAAAAATGAAATGTCGCAAAAATCGTTGTTTTTTTATAGTGAAATTCCCGTTTGTTTTGAGGATGGATTGAGATTGAACGATGTTGATACAGTGATGCCCGAAAGGCCACACAAGTCATGATGGTGTATTCTCATCTGCATGCATACGTGGATAAAAAACTGTTTGGAATAAAGTTGAGCCTGGTCATTTGAAAAAAATTTAAGATGTTAGCTTCATTTCCTGTTAAATCTATGAAAGTTGAAATGTGTCTTCATCCACTAATTTTAAATTAATTATTCATTTTGACTTTACTTTCATACGAGATTTTCGACTTTTGTATAGGTTTTACCTCAAACAAACCCACAATCACACATACAAACAGTGACATGTAAACACAATTTCTCTACAAAAAGCAAACCATCCAAAACTAATGACCAAAAATGAAGACACACAGAATTCGCGCTCTCTCTCTCTTTCTTTCTTGTAATGAGGAATGGTTACATCTCAGTAAGTCAGTAGCCCAAACCTGGCCAGAACATCGTTTTGGGGTACACCTGCTTGGAGTTGTCCAATTGCTTGGGCCTTTAGGAGATTCGATAAGGGAGGCATCTTTACATCTTACAAAAGACCACTTAGTAAACTACAGCTCTACCTCACACAAGCATTATTCAAAGCAAATTTCATCTTCCAAATGATTCATGGCTTGGACTCCATCAATGACCACATGAACATCATTCAAACACATTTCATCCTTTAAAGAAAAGAGCATTGCACGATTGACATTAATGCAAGACATGCACCGTCACCTCGGCATTATGTAAAAAAAATTAATTGCATCTTCAAAAGACTTTGCCCTATATTCAGGAGTACTGCACATTCCATGACTGCATGATCACATCAAACGACACATCATTGTAAAGAGGAATAATCCAGCTTTTCAATGATACCAACATCTTTTTTCAAAGATCAGTAACAAGAAAGATATCACCCCTCAAACCTGAATTGCAGAACAGTTTTGAGGGGTTTATAATATACATGCATAATCACCTCAACTTATATACATTTTCGGGGCGTTACATCACTGTTTTAGGGTATACAGTGAACACAATTATTATACAGCAAATACATAATTCCAAAATCCAGATAGCTAGCGACATGTGTTTTTTATACTTTACTTTTGTATATATATGTTATTTTGTAAATGTACCTTAACATATCTTTGCATATAATGAGACAATGATTATGTGTAACAACATTATCATAGTTGACACGGTTTATGACGTCATACAAGTCTAATCTCTTAATGTTTCCATTATACATGTGCAAAAAACTAAAATGCACGCTTGTGCTTCTGCACGGCTACGGCAACCACTACTCTTATTATAGCCCTGAATGAAGAGAACTTTAAATAGAAACTTCACAATTTCTCAAAAGAATTTGTTTCAAGAACTACCTCACCACTACATGTGCGTCACAAACTATGGTTATTCATTCATGTCGATATTCTCAATCGTGTTTTGACTGTATCCGTGTAAACATGGTGAATATATCATAAGATAACAATATAAAGGTGCGTGCTATAGAGTACCGGCTGCATATCTGTTTAAAATGTATTTATTAAGTGTCCTTACCTTGTCCTGTTTTCGGAAATGGGAGGTCCCCGCTGGTTCCGTTTCGCCGTCGTCAGATGGGCCATAACTTCCGGCTTTGTTCGTCAGTTCTCTTAGCTTTTGGACCTGTCGCTCCAGACCTCTCATTTGAAGGTATAGCAGAACAAACCCAGCACAGACGGCGAGAGCTAGTACGCACAGTACGATAGTGCGCCACAGTCCACCGCTGCAGCGATCGTCCTTCTGTCCGCGTGCATGGAATGGCGCCGTCGATCTGGGCGCCAGCGGCGGGAATCTCAGCGGCAACTTTCCCGGTGGCGATTTCAGGTCCATGGTGGTTGCAGAATATGGAGGAAGCAACTGCTGATCCATTTTTGCCTAATTTAAGAACTGGAGATGAAAGAAAGAAACAGAGTTCTTACTTCAAGACGTCACAGGATTTAGAGAGTGAGGATCGTTGACCTGTCGCCTGTCAAGCAAAGTGGAATTTAAATTTGGAATATCCAAGCACCGGAGAGGTTATCCTGCTTCGCAACCAACTACGAGGCCAGCTGGAAATCAGAGATAGAAGTGCGAAGAAATTCGACAAATTCACGGGTAAGTGCTCCTCATTGATCTTTTAAAGAATGAAATCATTACTTGGACCTGATCCTGGTCGAGTTCTGCGCCCTAAGAGCATCGGGAACCATTGCTTTCAAGAAGCAACCAGCTCAACCGAATGGGACGCTGGTAAGGGCCTTCTAAACCACACTGGAATAGATCATGGACACTCTCTCCCAATCCGTTGTCTGTTTTGAACGGAGCCCCTGAACGAGGATGACGAAAATCCAATTGTTGTGTGTGAGATCTAACGAAGCATGCAATATATATCGTGATGTTTCTTCCCAACATTTAGACTTTGGGACTAAACGAAGTGCAAGGTTCATTGACACAAATCTATTAACGTCAGACACCCCACGTATTCGGTTTATGACGAGGTTAAGAACTAATACAAAACCCATTATCAAGGGCAGCTGTATTTTGCCCAATATTAGGAATTAGTTGGACATGGGAGCTCTGTTAAAGGTCACGGAATAGCAGAGTATCGGAGTGTTCACTTCTACTTAACTTTTTTTTTTATCACTTGAGTGTATTGAATAATTGGTCAGAACTTTAGGTTTAAATGCGAGAAAATAATGCCATCGAGTGCTAGGAGAGGGTGTTTGTGCGTTTGTGTGTGTGGGTGTGTATGTGTGTTTGAGTGAGTGAGAGAGAGAGAGAGAGAGAGAGAGGGAGGGGTGATCGTATCATCTTCGCCATTTTGGGGTCTCCCCTCTCTCTCTCTATTTCTTTCCTCCCTCTGGTCCATTGCTACGCCACTGGAAGTAACATCAATTTCTATCTTTCTCTTTGTTTACAGTCTGTCATTTTTATCTCTCTCCCAAATTTTCTCGCCCCCTCTTTCGCCCCCTCTCTCCCCTTTAAAGGTAAGGTTGAGTATTGGGAAAGGTGTAACCTAATTTGTGAGTTTTCTCATTCCTTTTATGTCAGATTGGAAGAACTTCATAGAAGGAATGTCCCCTGAAAAGGATTGATCTTCAAATACTCTCATATTCGAAATATGACCTCGGAGTATACACCAAATTGTATGGAGACATGATCAACCTTTCCCAAATTGCTTTCTGGACAGTTTCTTAGCCAATGTAATCCCATGACCAGAACTTAAACTTATCTTAAAGTAGGTTTTTAATTAATAACGAAATTGTTTTATTTACATTAGTAGGTCATGAACATATCACACGCACACGGCGTCATCAGTCACTGGCTTTGGTTTTGTGTCGAGTGTCAATAATTGTTTAGTATGAAAAATTAAACCAAATCCACAACCGCAACATCACGTGATACAGTGTGTTTACAATAACCAAGGACAAACGGGGGATTGAACAAAAGTAGTAATCAAGTCTATAGCAAGAAAATGACAGGAATGGGCCCGAAATGTTTATTTTATCTTTTATTTTGAACGAGTAAAACTGTTACAAAATCAATAAAAGAGGAGAAAAGAAATTTCTGATGGCAATTTACTTTCATGCGAGCTCAAGGCTCTAAGTAAACAAAATTCAACATTTGGCCAGAACACAGTCATATCGTGGTAGATATTCAAAACTTAGTTTTAATCAAAGACTGGTTACATTAGATTAAAAAGAATAAATAACTTTCATGTATGATTGTTTTTTACTATGCAACATAAAATCAACCACTGAATCGCTTTGGTTTTAACATGATAATACTTAATTTCGGCAATGCATTTCTCATAAACATGGATGGATATATGGGGGGGGGGGGGGGGCGTTGGTGAGGTATGATTAATGAATTCACTTTAATGTACATCTGAAATTAATCAAGAACCCTACTAAGTCATTGGCAATAGTAATAAGACCCCTACAGGTCTCATGGCGAAAATATGAAATTGTATACTCCTTGGGACAGTGTTGTCAGCCTGTTTTTTAACTAAAATATATGCTGTCTATTTTAGTATTATGGTACACTGCAATCGTTGATTGTTGCATCGTGGACACCTCAAAAGGCTCGAAATGATATATGCAATCTAATTAACTTTAATTCAAATGAACTTATCTTCCAGTGCCTAAGTTTATTCTCAGTTTTCTCCATCTAATGTTACATGATTCCTTATGTAGGTGTAAGAATCATATTAATATAATAATGTTCTTTCAGTAACTTGTGTTCCATTGTTGGGGGCATTCCCAACACAAGCTTTGCTTCATGCCTCCTTCTAAATTCTGAATTATGTACTGTATTGTACCAGACTGTACACTCGTTTTCTTTGTTTACCATATACCGATGAGAAGAAAAATATATGTTAATTGTTAATTTCAATTTTCAAAATTTCAATGATCTTGAAAGGTTATCTTATCCTTCAACATAGGCCTATATCAGCAGATCACGATGGTAAGCCCTCAGATAATGTAGATCTGCATCTTTAAAAAAAACACTATATTTCTTTCTATCGTTGGATGGAACACTTCCTCCTTTCTTTTCTTTTTAAATGATAGTATGGTATTTTTCATGAGGACCCACGCCCCACACAGTAAACAAATCTTGTTTATCTTGCCTGTAATTTGACAGTTCGACTTTGCACCCATGCATTAGTAAGCTTTGTTATATATCGGAATCCAGGTCTCCAACATGGTCATAAAAAAATTGTTTCCAAAATTAAGAGGCTTTATCATGTTTATGGCACATGTTGTGCAGTCAGTTTCTAACTATAGTGACTATTTTCTAAACACTATTCGAATTCCTTATACTTCAACCCTTGACTCCACTAATCGAAACATGAAATGAAAAAAAAAGTTAAAGTTATGATGGTTTATTTTGTCTGACTGCTAAGAAAGCATGTGTATGTTTGTAAGTAAGTAACCAGGGTACCGACGACTTTAAGTCCTCTCCGAGGGACTTGGTAATGCGGATCAATGCCTTGCCAAAGGGCACTAACGCATCCACTTGGTTTCGAACCCGGGTCCTCCAGTTACGAGACCACTGCTCTACCACTAGCTGAGCCATCGTGCCTCTGAAAATATCTCCTAAAATCCAATCGTAACCTACGAAATAGAGAACCAGGAGGGAAATAATGTCGGTTCCCTTTTGCAAGCTATGATGTTGCAGTTTTTTCCCCACTCTGATCTATCAACAGTAAAGGAAAAAGTTTCCTGACTTCTATATTCATTACTTTCAGGGGAACGTTTCATCAGGTGTTTTGCCAGTGATTTTACCGACAACTGTTTAAGCTACTGAAATCCTTGCATCTGATTGGCTGAGAGCAAATTTGTCGGTAAAAATCACTGACAAAACGCTTGATGAAACGCTCCCCTGAATCTTTTATTATTACTCGATGATAATTATTATAAATAAGATATGAAAAAGAAAACTATTAAAGTGATATCATTTTGGGGTGTTGTATTAGATGACGATCACCAGATCAACATGATCACAGTCACGAAGGTTTGATAAATTTTTAAAATAATTTTCGTAAAGCAAAAAGTCGTGGCAGACAGTTTATCATCGCGATTTCTCTGGATTTCGTTTGCTTTCGCCCTAAACAGCAGTACCATGATGTGTCGTGATTCCGAAAACAATTATTTTTGAAATTTACCTTTGAAGCATAGAAAGCCACCCTCGTCATGACGTTGCATTATTTCTACTCTCATTGTTTATGGATTCCGTATTTACCTTTTGTCCCCGTAAGTAGGGTAAGCTACTTCCAAAAATTATCAGAACTTTATTGTCACGAATTTCATCGATTTTCGGAGCTTGCGTGAGAACTTCTTTGGTCGTAATACTTGCTGGGGATATGGAGTGGGAGAAGCATGTGACAGATAAGTAGGTAGACATAGAAGAGAGAGAGAGAGAGAGACAGAGGGGGATAGACAAAGAGAGAGAGAGAGAGAGATGAGGGGAGAAATAGAGAGGGAGAAAGGGGGAAAAAATGGGAGAGATAGAGAGGGGAAGTTTTGAGATATGTAATTAAGAGTAGGAGAGAGAGATAGAGAGAGAGGAGGGGGTGGGGAATGGGAGCTTTGAGATATTAAATAAAGAGAGAAAGATAGAGAGATAGAGAGAGAGAGAGAGAGGAAGACAGATATATGATGGGGTTTCGAGATTGTGTATTTATCACAAGTGGATTGTAGAGAAAAGCTTATCCTGTTTTAGTGGCCACCTCTTTCTAAAGACCACCTGCCTACAGTGGCCACTGGTAACGTGTGGTTTTTCCGAAGGTTCTTAATTCCTAAGGTTCGTTTTTTCGACGGTTCGTATTGCGGCAGGTCCGTTACTCCGTCGCGACGGTTCGTAATTTCGAAAATGAAGTAGGGTTCATAAATTCCGAAACTGAAAAAGGGTTCATATTTCCGAAGGTTCGTAATTCCGAAAAGTTACGTAGAGATCTTTTGCATTGTCGGAACTACGGACCTTTTCATTTTCGGAATTACGAACCTTCGGAATAACGAACATTCGGAGTAATGCATCAAATGCTCGGAATTATAAACACTTTTTCATTTTCGGAACTATGAACCCCCTGCTATGTGGAATTTATGTTTCGGAATTACGAACCTTCAGAATTATGAAGCTTCGGAAAAACGAAGCTTCGGAAAAATGAGTACCCCCCCGTGGTCACTTATGCCACCTCTATGCACGTATAACATTTATAGGAAGAAACAGGTGTTATGAAACCGGTCTACAAAGGCTACAATTCTACAAAGGGTCCCCTTTTCTCTTTCTCTTGGGTGCACCGCCTTTACAGACAAGCTTAACTGTAATTATATAATCTGCTGTCACAAAACCCAAAGTACGCAACGTGTGTACATTAGAGTATCTTGAATGAAAATATCATGTCATCATTATTATGTAGGCCAAGGGTCGATTTCTTAAGTCCAGAGAGAGAGAGAGAGAGGGGGGGAGGGGGGGCTAGAGAGAGAAAAAAAAATCTAAAGATAGAGAGAGAGAGACCCACAAAATAGAAGCAACAGAGCGATGAAATAAATCCAGGTACACTCCTATACACAGGGTCCACACAAATCAGTTCTTCGTTTGTTGACATTGAATACAATGGGCCTAAGAAATCGGGACAACCCCGATTCTTTCCCTCAGCCCCCAAAAGTCATGAATTAAACATGAGATTGAACAAAAAACTGAATATTCATGAAGGCAGTACCGCCCCCTTTTTTGACGCGCGTGAAATACACAACTTAAACTTGCGTGTTTTCCTCCCTGTTGGCAAATATAATGGCGACGAGACCTTTGTTCTTGAGTACACGTTCCGAAACATTATTTCGTTTCTGCGATGCAACATTTGGCAGGTCGAACAAATTACTTGTGTTCGAAAAGCATGCATAAACTTTAAACACCTATTTAAATTAATGCATTCCTTGTGTTTTACTAGGCCAATAGTAATTACTAACGCATTGAAAAAGTTTGCTTCCTGAACAAAAGTTGCATTTGACGACCTTTTCAAGGATTAGTCCGAAGCTTACCCGACATAGCATCAAATGATATAGGTCATACAAGATGAATTCCATCCCCATGACATGAAAAATAATCATAACTATATCAATAGCCTTGATTGTGGAATAGGGGGTTCTACATGAGCGATATAGTGTTTGCATCCTTGCCTGTGATGTCACGACATTGTACGGAAAGTATTGGTACACGTGCACAACACATCGCTTGCTATTCAGTTTTGTTTTGTGCCGGAGTGGAATGTTGAACCTTTTTCATTGTGAATGGTAAACATCATTCCCAGAGACATACTGTATATATGAAAAAACTGACAGTAATATCATTCGTGTCTACACGTGACAATGACTTAACAATGGCATAGTATGTAATATCACATGAGTAATATACATTAGTGAAGGCGTTCGTAAAAATTATCCACACAAGGGGCCTTTACACCTGAGGTGATACGGAGGGTGTTTGGACTCTTTCGAAGGTACTAGGTAGATAATGATAATAATAATTCCCATATATAATTATGATAAACATTGTTTTTGTTTTATAAAATTATAAAATGGTGTTGAAATGGTGTCGAGGATCCAAGCGATAAATTACTCCATAGATCAATATACAGTAGACCGCAAATCTAGAAAATTCACTGGATGGTTATAGACAAAGCTAATTACAAGTCATTAGAACTTTCTAATTACGCGTTAGAAGAACTAAATACCTGGTCACATGTCTGATCTCAACCAATCATTGATTAGGATTTACGGTCCTAAATACCAAGTTTTGGTTCACGGTGGAAGGAGTACTTGAGTACTTTTTAAATGCGGTTTGCGTCGGAGTAAAACACACACACAAATAATATAATCCATAACTTTAACATATACAGTCACATAACATATACACACACGCACAAAAAAAAATAGAAAAAGGCAGATCCCGCGAGTCGCCTTTTTGTCTGGCATAACCATCCTTGACTTTAGTGATGTTAAAACGACACGTCATTGTATACTGAGGTCATATTGTGCATGTTTCATTTCCTTACGGGTGTTATTAAATATTGTTATATTGCTTTTTGACACCAAAGTAATAATAATATTGATAATAATACTAATAATAATACTAATAATAATACTACTACTACTAATAATAATATAATAGTGATAATAACAATGATAATAATAATGATAATGATAATAATAATAATTATTATTATTATTATTATTATTATAATGATAATGATAACAACACCACTACTACTGCTACTACAACTAATCATAATAACAGTAATAATAAACAGTAGTAATACAAATATAAAGTGTAGTCTATCATGTCTATTCTCTCTCTCTCTTTCTGTCTGCTTGATTTTTGGCATTTTATGTGCGGTAAAATATAGAAGTGTTACTTATGAGCCTTGAAATTATAAAATGACTAGGCTTATCAAGGCAACTTTTTTTCCTCCAATAGATATACCGCCCCCTCCTGAAACCAGTGCATTCAGTGGCTAGACCCAGGCTACGCCTCTGAGAAAGTTCAATGTAGATATCAGCAAGGGGTCAAGGGGTCAAGAGATCTCCGTCATATTTTGGTCTAATGCACATAATGTAGAGACTATAAAGCGGGGATATTAGGAGTATGGAAACACTGATAATATTGTTATCATTATTCGACGAAAAACTTTAAATGTTTCCGGACAGAGATAAACACCTATAATTATGACAAACCATCAAGAGATCTCCGTCATTATAGTTTAATTGGTCTAATGCACATAATGATATTATAATTATTTGAGGAAAAACTTTAATAATTAAGCATAAGTGTTTTGTTTTTCAGTTGAACACATTGTACCCGTGACGTTGTGCCTATATGAGCACGTCTACATAATGTTTCCTAAAACTATTGAAAATGTCCATAGTTCACAAATCCTGAGATAAAGTTGTTTGTTGGTCTTTATTGTCAATATTGGATCATTTTTGAGAAAACATTCTTGGAATTGTTCAAAATAACTGAATTAAATCAGAACACACACACAAAGAAGATTTCGTTTCCGGTACTCAACTTCATACCGTTTTCGCATGCTGGCTGTTTGCTCTATTTAAAAGTTTTCCCTCTCCAAAATAGTATTCAATAAAATTCCTGAAAATGTGCAAAACTTCGTAATTTTTCTGTGAATATCAATCGACTCCGCATATTTCCCAAATTTTCCCATTTTGTGAGGGTTCTTTTTGTTAGAGCTCTTAGTTTATAAAACTTTTCCAGATGGTATTTTCTTTCACGTTACATGTATTTTTGTTTCATGACAGGGGTAGGAACGGACCTGTCGACCAACTTACTACCCCCCCCCCAAAAAAAAAAGAAAGAAAGAAAGGAAAAAAAGAGAAGAATAAATGAACAGTTAGGGAAGAGAGAAAAGAATAGGAAATGGTTAGTCGATATTGAAAAAGAGTATGTCATCCACTTTGTAAAAAGCAGTGCGCCCCCAAATAACTCACAAAAATCGGTCAAAGGTTATATCTGATAACAGTGAGTATAGGACTTTGTAAATTAATACAACAAAGATTTGTTCAAACTCTGCATCCTGTCATATAATCTAATCAAACAAATCAATGAACAACTTTTGTTCAAATATTATTGTCAAATCGGAAGAAAAACAATCATCTTCACTGATTTATTCTGTGTGATGTAATATTATGCAAATTAATATGTGAATCGTTAATCACTGTCAGATTGTTATCAATGCAGAACGGTAACTTTGGTCTATTTTAAATATTCTCTGTGAAAATTCATACCTTTCAAGTGGAGAAAATGAAATGTTTGTTGTTATACGACTTCCGCGCAAATATAAACGGCGTCATTATAGTGCTCAACGGAAATGACATTGTTTGTTTTTCGGCAATATCAAAATATCATTATGAAGGTTAATCTAATCTTGGTTGCACATGAGTAGAATACTGCTCAAAATCGGATGAATAATAAGTGGTGCATAATGGGGAACAGTTATCTACTTGCAAAGTGAGTGTGGATCTAGGCCTGATTAAAAAAAAACAACAACAAACAAACTTATTGTACTATTCCCATAGTGTGCTCACGGCCAATCAAATACAGCTTTCATGAGCTCCACTGTGACTTGTTATTAATAACAAGTTTCATGATCTGCGTGTTTTATAAGAGTGGTGCATCGAATATTGACGAAGATCTTCCGAGTCTTTTGTTCACAAAATGTGATATATCAAACAAATTCAATCAAAATCATACAATCAAAATTAATGATAACTTGAGCGAACGATGACAAAAATATACTTAGGATAGGTTATTCAACGATGTGGATTGACAAATGTGACAGTTTACATTATAGTCACCCCAGATTCAGTTTACAATTATTAATTCAGAGATGAACACTTACCCAGCCTGGAAGCAAAAATATAGGCGAAGACAGCTTATACTCGATAATCTTTGCTCTCTAAACAAGTTATATAGTCTACAAACTTTTCGTAACGCAATCTTTTGACAGCAATTTTCTTATTCAGCTGAAGTCTTTGTAAAGTTCACTCTGTCACTTACAAAGTAAAAAAAAAAATTCTCCCAAAGTTTTTTTTTCTGATGCAATCTTTGGAAAGGAATCTTGATAATGACACGTAATCACTACAAAGTTTTTCTCGATCCAGACGATATGTTGCTCGACAGAGTGCAGTTCAATAAATGACCAGAAATGTCGTGCAAGTTCTTATATATTGATAGATTCATTAGGGACATGTCAGAACAGAAACAAAACCTGATCGACATCATTGTGTCTCAAGTTACACCTTTCCACTTTCGTATTTATTATGCATGCTAACAATGAGAAAGTGCTTTTTACGGAATAATGATGTAATCATGAAAGCACACATTTCCCCTCTATAACGGTATTTTCTTCTGCCGTGAACAACTATAGCCTTTATTTCAAGGAGCTTTTATGACAGAGCAATTTAATGCATAATAAAGATCCAGATCCCAGTACGCATGATTTCTAAAACCAGAAATGTATACAATATTTAAGTCCTGTGCCCTGTCTTATATAAAGAGTTACGATTGATTAGAATCGATCGCAACTTATACAATTCATTGCAACTCCTTCCTCTTAAGTTCACAGTTGAAATTAAGTTTAATTTGCGATCGATTCACTTCCAATTGTAACTTCTTGTAAGACGGAGCCCCGGTCAAAGTTTTGCCAATTTTTGCTCCCGATTCACCATTTAAAAACAAAAGGTCTTTGATCAAAAGAATACTCTGCGTAAGTACACCGTCTACACGCATAGACATAAACTCAGGTTATTGAAAGATGACGTTTAAAAAAAAAAGAAAAGAAAAGAATAAAATATAGCTGTCCCCCATTGTTTAAGATAATTTTTTAATAATGGCTCATTTAAATTTCCGGTTACAAGGCAAAAAGAAAAAAGTGGCTAAACACTCTCCCCTATACATGAGCCTAATTATGAAATATAGAAACTCGACCTTTAAACAAAATAATTATGAAATATACCACAATATATATTTAAAGAAATCTTGTAGGACTTACCATAAAAGGGTCAATTTAATTCCAGATAGAATCGTCAGTATTATTCTTAAGCAAAGTGAGCTAGATAAGTAAAAATCTATGATGTATACAAGCCAGGTAATGTCACAGAAAATGAATCGCTTTGCTCTGAAATACAAGTATATATACTTGGCCTATAATAGGTAAAGCCCGAGAAAGAAAGCCCCGATGCTCGAAAATAACTTTCTACTCGTGGTGGGCATTGCAGCAATTCGTGAATTGAAAGGTCATGAACGGCGGAGCTTACACCAACAGATTCGAAATCTATCAATTTCTGATCGATGAGCTAAACATAGATTGGAAAGTATTCCCAGTCAGTGGCTAGGGATTCCACCGTCTACGCAATTTCGATTTTGATGTTCTAGTCTGAGAGGGAGTTTCTCCCTCTATAATTATCTTTTGAGATGATCATGATTATGGTAATGGTGGGGGAGGGGAGCGATTTCATGATAAACGAGGTCCAAGTAAATCTCCTGCCCAGGGGCTATCTACCAAGGATGCATTTCGCAATGATATGTCCCACCCACTTGGCTGACGGTGGACATAACACATACCGCAACTCTGTTCTGTGCGGTTCTGGGTATATACGAGGATGACTCATTGTGGGGAATTCCCGTTCTGATCACTCAGCGCTCGGCGCGTCTCTAGCGTGCTAGTCTAACTACTCCAGACGGCATAGTGCCTTCTAATCAAACTTTATTAAAGTAGAACACTCAAGAAAATCACAAATATGGCAATTAATGTATCACTAGAAATTGGGAAGCTTACAGATGGCAATCGTATAAGTTTTATGTCAACTGCGTATATGATGATTATAAAAACAACATAAATAAAAGCTCTTCTCAGCATGTGGAATATCCGAGGATTCGCCAGAAATATAGCGATGTTTTGATGTCGTCATACGAGGGATCGATCCTGCTTAAGCAGACGACGTCCTATAATGAATGAACGTAATTGCAATGCAATTATTTATCAAATTATAAAGAGTTTGGTACATTTAAACATGACCTTATTTCACACCATTCGAAAAGGGAAAGTGAACTGATTCTGATAACTAAAACCGTTTGATTGTAAATACACAGGAGAAGGGTCAATGATCAATGAAATAAACCCCATTTTCAAATTGAAAAGCCCTGCGAATAATAGCTGGATGGTATTCGTTCCCTCTTGAAACGCCGAACATGCCGCGGTGCAAGCAGCTGAAAATACAATGGCGTCTTATTTTGTTTACAAGTGACTGATTCGTTTATTTTTTTAACGCTGCATTTTTCATCAAAATAATACCATACACGAAGTTAAGAGTGAGGCAACAGACTAACATTAAGACTGACGCTAGTCAAGTAAGAGAAATAAGTGAAGAGGAGATGACAAAACAGGCACTGAAAAATGTGTATAATGTTATGGGACATCGTCTGCTTAGACAGGACTCGCCCCTCTTGTGTCGTCACACATCTCAGCAGCGTTCAAGGAGCTTTTCAGCTGCTATATCGGGGGCTGTATTTTACCGTTTTATAATTGATAATAATCATTAATTCAAATGTTTCCAAGCTTTAAATTTGGATAACCTTGTTTAATTTATGCCATCTATGCAATAATAAGTATTAAGCCAATATTTAAAATCATCAGTGTTCTACTTTAAATACGTAATTTCTTTAATTGTATTACCTTTCAATATGATCTTTATTGTAAAATCGTTTAACGTCATGTTACAAAGGATAAAACGTTTTATTCAGTGTTCTTGACGATACGACAGAATAATGGACGAAGGCATAAATATATAAAATTGTCTGAAAAGGAGATTCATTTGGGAGAAGTATCATGGCTGCTAATAGTCAAATGCAGAAAAGACACACAAAATTGTGAAACATAACACCACATCAACAACAATAAAAAACAACATAATATGCTGAATTTAATAAGCATAAGGAGGAATACGACATGTCTTTTCTTAAAGAATATTCAAAACGCTATCATGTTCATGATAATTTAATAAGTGCATCTCACCATAAGAGGAGCAAATCTTTCGGTAAGAACCTATAGCTTTACTTCCTTTCACGACATACAGCGTGTAGGCAGAATAAAACACAACCTATTTTTCGCTTTTTATTTACAAGACCTCCGTACAAGAATTTTAATAATATGGATTGTTAAGCCCACGTCCACGTCCACGTTAAGCCCACGTCCTGCCGTTCTCATTGTTCCAGACAATATCTGCGCAAGTTTTATAAAAGATGAAAAATTATTTTAAAAATGCATAATAAAAACACATTAAATATTCACATAAGTATATAAGTATATGAAGATATATGAAGATAAGTAAGAGGATATTTAAGGAAATTAACAAAGAGACAACATATAGGAGATACCCCGAAAACACACCTTTGATAATAAAGTAAAGAGGGGAAATTACCTATACCGCATTACAAGGTAACACACTATACCTGTTTGCGAAGGTAATTAAGCCTAATGCATTTATTCATAAACGCATAAAGACCAACTCTTTCATCTCATTATCATTAAGACTATTATTCATTTTTCTTTCGTATACCATGACCAGTAATAACGGGGAAAGTGTCCCTTATTCTGTTAAGTATTTCATAATATCATGAGAAGGCATGATATCTTGACACGTGTGTTGTAACGCGAGTTGGTGAACTGCATATATAATTCAATACATATCACAGTAGTTTGAATATGCAAATTATAAACAATGACTAATCACTGATCAAACATACATTCTGTATAGATACTACTTCATTAATTTATTATCACTAACATCATCGCCGTTACCACCATCATGATGTGGTGTCGTGGTCTAGGGGTTTAAACGCTTGGACGGAGATGCAACGGTTGTGGTTCAAGCCCCGGCGCCGCACTACTGTCCTTCGGCAAGGAACGTTTGCTAATCTCCACCCAACAGGTGTTAATTACCGGTAGGAAAGAATTCCTTGAATGCTGTAAGCACTGCAATCGGTATAGCCTACCAGTATATAGCTTCGAGTCGGTGTAATATCGGAGCGCCTTGAGCACCTTGTCCGGTGTAGATAATATAAGCGCTACTGATTATACAATATTATTATCGTTATTAGTACCATCAACAGTTTTAAAACCACTATCACCACAATCGCTACAACCACGCACCATCAATATTAGTGTAACAAGAAATATCTGTTTAATTCACATTCTGAATTTGCAGCCCTCCTATATCTAATGTTAATCATCATGTATTGAGTTTGTAATTCAATCTTACACTTGTATGTGTATATTGTATCAAAAAATGTATTCATGCATAAGAATGAAATCTATGTTTATGGAGATGATGATATAGAAACCAATAAATTAAATGAAATTCTTAAAAAAAGGAAATACATGCATTAATTCATTTTTCTCTAAAAGATGTTGAAAGCTTTTCTAGTTTAATATATAATATTAAGCATTAGTTTTCGCAAGAAAAATATATATCTTAGACTAATTACTTTAAGTCCTATCATGTTTTGGCCATCAGGCCGCAATATTATAGGGTACAATTTACTTTTTGGGATAATGTAAATTACACTCAGAGAGCTGTATTGATCAGTGGTCGATAGAGAACCACCATTTTGTTGTAAAAATTATTGTACAGAACCTACTCCCATATACGACATGGTCCTATATTGTCCATTTACGTCATCAAAAAATGAAGAAGAAAAAAAGTTTGTCTTGTTCAATTAACTTGTACGTTGTCGTACTATATCCACTGAAGAAGTTCCCCCATGCATGCAAATATTGTATGAGCGGAAGCACAAGTTCTGTAATAACTTTCCTCTCATAATGGTCAGTAGCATGACAATTTAAAGTGATCAATTAAAATGTCATGCTAGAAGGACATAAAGACGTAATACATGTACAAAATTTTGTGACCGCCGAAATGGTTAATGATATTTTAATTGACGCTGACCATACTAATTACAGATATTAAGACAAGGAAGTGTAGTTATACACGTTTCATATTTGACTATTGAAAGTAATTTACAGTAATTTACAAATATATAACTGGTATTATTTAGAATAAGAAATCCTGTTTTGAATTAAACCGAAGCAGGTTTATGAAAGTAATAGAAACATATGACTCTTGCGGATATTGTAGAAAGAAAGTGGTCAAAATGCTACTATCCGAAATACGAAAGTTGGTTTCATGATACATATAGAAAGCTAAGGGGAATAGTGCTTGAAATTGGTGCTCATTTCCCTCTGATGCCGAAAAATACCAGATGTAATTCATAGTTTTCACAACACAATGTGCAGTAATTTCCTTTTCTCTACATTTAGGTGTACTTATATATCATTTGAATACAGGAGTGTTATTGGGATGGGGCGCATGCAACCGTGGAGTGGACAATGTTTGACAGAAAAGGAAAATACAAGAAGAAGAAGAAGAAGAAGAGAGAGAGAGAAGAAGAAGAAGAGGAGGAGGAGGAAGAAGAAGAGGAGGAGAGGAAGAAGAAGGAGGAGAAGAAGAAGGAGGAGAAAAAGAAGGAGGAGGAGAAGAAGAAGATGATGATAATGAAGAAGAAGAGGATGAAGAAGAAGAAGTAGTAGTAGTAGAAGAAGAATCCCTTCTCTGCCTTTCCTAACGGTAACTCTAAAATTTGGTCCACCCAATTCCAATATTTTCAAACTGGACATTAGACCAATGATAACTGTAATGAAACACGAAAATCGCATAAATTGAGTATTATACCAGACGTTTTTTTTCATTCACCGGGCAATACACGAGATGGGACTCGTACAGTGCAACTTCATACAAGATTGGGCTCATTAGAAACTTAGTGTGCCGCGCCCATAGGATTTGCTCTGCGTGCAAATTAGCTCCCGAAATCGCGAAAATCAAAACTATCCTCCTTGACAATGGTTACCCTGAGCATGTTATATCTCGCACTATAACACGGACGCTGGAGGCACAATCCAAATCTGACACCAGATTTGGACCTGCCAAATGCCCCGTGTATCTCAAACTACCCTGGAGGGGTAAGGTATCTGACAAATACGCCAGTCAGATCAAACACGCAGTGTCACGTTGCTATTACGCGGTTTCGACACGCATTGTGTTTTCTACACACAGGATGCTACCGTCAACTAGCAAGGATGTACTACCCACCCCCCACTTGAGTAATGTTATTTACCAATTTCAGTGCCGGTGCGATGCCAGGTACGTGGGCCGTACTTCTCAGCGGTTGGCTGATCGCATTAAACAACACATTCCCTCGATTATTCGGAACCGTACAACCAATCAGCGCACGCAGCCCGTCCGTGCCTGCAAATCTGAAATGCACGCTAACAGACCAAAGATAGCCAAATGCGATTCAGCGATTGGTCTCCACTTGCTGAACAATCCAGCTTGCGCACAAAGCTATGCCGACGATCAATTCTCAATTATGTCCCGGGCCAGAAGCTCAGCGCATTTACGCTTTCTGGAAGCTGCTTATATCCAATCGCAAGAACCTCTTCTGTGCAGACAAAAGGAGTTCGTCCAAGCTTTGCGATTGTTCTGAAATTACGGCGTCTAGGTTGCGTCCGGGTTCACCGAGTATAATATAGTTGATTTCAAGTAATTTGTTTTATACCTGCGTGATAACCTGATGAGTGCAGGTCGAAAAGCTTCGTTATCATGTCTCTTTTTCGTGCCATATTGAAATTTTGCAGTACCAAGAAATTATTTGTGTTTTTTTTCTTCTTTTTAACCCATACAGGGAACTTTATTTCACACAATCAAAATCACAGTTATAGACATATAGATAAATAACATATGAACATTACCTCAACATATTCATTAAACCTTCCACTTTCTTGTCATTTCTCACTTTTGTGATATACTGTTTAAATAAAACATCAATTCATATTTCCAATCTTTCAAACGAACTCTACAGAACTCTACTCTTTTTTTAAGTACTTAACATGATTTTCATGACATATTCAGCAAAATTAATCATAACATTTATCAACAGATCACCTGCTTTTTCTATGTCATATCCAATTACCATTATCTTTTTATTCATATTGATATCTAAACCACAAAAATGAAATATCAAACGCTTTACAATTTTCCAGAATACAGTTACATTTTTACATTCTAGCATTAAATGATGTGTTGTTTCAATTTTACAATCTTCACAAAAACCATTATATATTCCTTTCCATCTATATATACAGGTTATATCTTGATGGCATAATAATATGGAAGAGTTTAAGCCTTCTATCGTACGTAATTTCTCTAACCATGATTTCGGAAATGATTCTGAAGTTTTAACAGCTTAAATGCATTCGGTAACTTTGTGGAGGCTTGATTTAATTTCTGTCATGTATCTGTCTTGTATAATGATGTTCACGGATAAATAAATAACCAGGCATAGAAAGGTTATCAAATATATAATGCTATTATTAAGATATCTGTGACTGAATACTCCCATTTACGAAAGCGTATGGTATGGCCATACGCTTTAGTCTAACACTGAGTCAATGGGGGGAAATGAGTCTGGCATTTCCGGTCACTTGCATATGTTTACTTTTGTGAAGCACATGATGAATTTGAAGTGCTTTTTCCCCATGGGCTTCATTTTTACTCCATGATACAAACACTGATAGCATTGTCAGCCTTCTACCTGGAATAAGGGCCAAATTAGTTTTAAATCGTACACAATATTGTAGGACTGCTCTGATGCTGCTACAAGTCGGAGCCGATTTGGCCTTTCCTCCGAAGACTTTTTTTTTTGGGGGGGGGGAAGGGGGGCATATCCGGCCGTTGCCCTTTTTTTGAAAACCTAGTGGCATACCTTAAGTAACTCAAAGTTTATCCCCCCCTCCAATTTGAGGTGATGACTTTATTCTTCCTTCTTTTTTTTTCTTCCTTGTCAGGGAATTTGGGAGTAAAGAGACACTCCCCCCCCCCCCCAAATTGTGATGACTTTTTTCCTCTTTCTTTTGGCTTTACAGAACAAAATTCCCTTTATTGTGCACTCTCTTTTTACAAAATCCTGGATACGCAATAAGGTTAACGCACTTTATCATATAAAACAAAGCAAAAACATCGCACACCTATCATGCCTATGATATATATTTAATGACCATGATGTCTCGCCCTTTGGGTGCGGATCCGTGGGTCACGAATGCGGCATTTTTGCCTAAGCTGTCTCTCAATGAACGCGTTCACCCATTCTTGGCTCCGACCTCCACTGTAACATTAATAGAATAAATAAAATAAACGAAGAGTCTACATTGAAATATCACTATCACTTCCGTGACATTCATCTCAGACAAAATTCGTGGAAAATCTAAACCAGATCATTCTCAGAAAAGAAGAGGAAATAACACAAATGAAAAAAAAGAACAATATCTGCAAATTCAAATAAAATTTTTGGTCAGGCTTACAGTGCATTAATGTACGGTACAAGGCCATGTCATACGTGCCCACTTGGCCTTCATAAATAGTTCTTCAGCCCCAACTTGTTTGATTTTACTGGCTGTACCCCAATCACGCAGCAAAACCTAAATAATTGGAGGTAACGTATTTTTTTTGCGGCCTATTGTCGATCAAGGCCCCGTTTCATAAAACTTGTTTGACAACTGCCCAATTTCTATGACAAATTTGCTCTTAGCCAACCAGATTCAAGGATTTGAGTAGCTTATAACAATTACTGTAACCTGTTATTTATAACAAGTTTTATGAAACGGGCCCCTGGTGTCCGTCTTGTCGGTGTGACGGGAATATTATGGCAATGACGTCATCAAAGTGAAAGCAAGAACAATAATGTTCATCATGTTCATTAGAAGCCAGAATTATGATCTTGGCCAAGAGTGACAGCCCAACCCTTTCCGACTATTTGACCCCGTAAGTGCAGTGAAATATATTTTCTATTGACCACAAAATGATTCGAGAGAGAGTGTGACTTTATTCCTTTTCCTGCTTTCACCCATCTCTCCTCGTTGTCTCTCTTTCTTTCTCTATTTTTAACAAGTGTATTATGTCTTCGTCCTTTTCACACTCACTTCGTTTCCACAAGTCCTGGGTTGCTTCATAATAATGATGATAATAATAATAATATAATATAATAGCCATTTATATTGCGCTCATGGCGCTTTATACATTATTACCCTGGTTATAGCCGCCAAATGAGCCAGCGCTCAAGCATATCAGGTACCCATTTACACCTGGGTGGAGAATGGCAAATGTAGATTAACGTCTTGCCAAAGGACTTTAGTGTCGGAGTGGGATTCGAACCCCGTATCCTGTGATCTACAGTCCGGTAACGTTTCCACTAGACCACAGCACCGCTACACAATCTATACCAATCTATATTTTAGGCATACTGCCAGCCGGCTTGTGTAAGAACGGAATAATAGCTAAAATAATACTAGCGTCCTCACGATCTCTTCTGTCGGCACAGAAGAGGTTCGTTGAGGTGAACAAATAATATTGTTAAATCCATAAATGTGATTTAGATTAAATCAATAAATACAATATACAAGGGATATTTCTTTAAAGAACTATATAATCTAAAATTTACAAGTAATAGTTTAAGTTTCTGAATTTTGCTCAATTTATTTCAACAGAACGTGATTATCGTGTATTGAGTTAGATTAGAAATTCAACACTGCTCTTATTCTTTCTTTTAAGTGCGTTGTAAAAAAACACCATCGCAGACAAAATGGTCACACTAATTAGCATCACATTATATTTTTAGAGAAGCATTCCATTCGGTGTTGGTTTAAGATTGTCACCATCCTCTCGGTGAGTCCTTGGAACGGTTTCTCGTCACCCCCCCCGGCCTAGTTGAAGTAATATATTCTATAAAATCACTCGAATTTTTGTAGTCCCTACAGATGATCTCGTTCAGAGTTTTGAGAGAAAAAAAACCCAAAATTGTTTGAAATACTTAATTATTTTATGACTTCTTTATCGGTCCCTCTTACTTTTTTTTGCGATTGGACGAGGGGAGGTGAAGGAGGAGGGGAGGGGGGGGGGGGGAGGGGGGGGGGGGTACATACCGCCATGCACACTGTCAAAACTATCTGTTCAAATTTGAATCCCTCAGGGAATACGGGGAAAGAAATTCCATATTTGTGGCTAAACATTCACAGTTCTTTGACATGACCAGAATACAGGGATAAAATTTCAATCGGAAAATATCTGTCCACATAATTGATATTAACTATGTTGTTGTTGACTATTAGATTTGACCAATATGTCATTGACTTCGAATTTTGAAAACACGTAGGTGACCTAATTATTGCCATATAGAGACAAATCGGAAATGGGTTAAACACACCCATATACAAAACGGTATAGTAATGACATGAACAGGTCCAACGGATATAATGATTACATTGAAATGATAATTGCATTTAGAAACCGCTTATCTTAGTTGCACGTACTTTCGATTTAAGAAGATATTTTTTTTTCAAATTCTTCGCTACTGGGGTTATGTTCAGTTTAAAAATTCTTTTATTCTTTTTTTGTTGTCGGTGTGCTGTAGGTCTCATTTGTCTGACTGAGGCATAACCCTTTGTTTGAACCGCATATACATTAGGCCATTAATCCAACATGCATACCATTGACTTCACAGAATGTATTTGATATCTTGATGGTCAACTTAACATTCCCATATAAAGACGAATCGGAAAGGAAATAGACACACCCACAAAAACATGGTAATTGCAAGAACAGATCCGACGGATATAACGATTAGAAATAATAATTGCATTTAGAAACTAATTCTCTAGTTCAAAGAACCTTCGATCAAAGATGTTGGTTTCATATCCGATTAGAATGGCATGCAGGGGCTCATGCGGGATTTCGTAACACAGGGGGCACAATATTCGAAACTTTTCTGACAAGAAATAAAAAGAAGGTCACTATGATTTTCGGGTGTCTGTTTTATTACAAAATTCTCTGACAGGTTGTTACCTCGAAGGGGCCGGGTGGTATTATAAGACTTATGGGGTGTTGCAAGAAAGTTGCAATCAATTGCAAATTGTAAAGCAAATTAGAACAACCATTCTGAATGGTTCACGGTCTGCCCATTCAAGAAGATGCGCTTGCAACAATGATTTTGATTGGTCAGTACCGATCAGTTGCAACTTGCAATCAATCGCAACTTTCTTGCAACACCCCATTAGAGTTCTGTACACGAGATATGCCACTTGGAATCCGAAAGGGGAGGGGGGGGGGGCACGGGCCGGATGTACTGCCTAAATCCGCCAATGAGGGAAAGCATTGTAGGAGTATCCTAAAATATACAAACTGAAAAGGGGATCCATATTTATATAGTTCGTGCTATTTTAAGGAAAAGAAAGTATAAGGCATAGCGTAAAATGAGTTCAATATTCACTAAATCGGTTTCGATTTCAGAGAATAGGATGTATTTTTGAAACATGAGAAAGGTATCTAGTATCAAGACGTTAATTGCTTCGTTCATGAGTAAACAACTGAGTAGAGAACTGAATGGGGAGAAGTGCCCGTAGTGCAAAAGCAACATTTCAACTTTGGCCATGTTGGCCGCGCTTTCGGAAGTCCCGTCTCTTTCGTACGTAATCATATAATGAAAATGGTCACAGCGATTTGATTTTATTAGCAAAGTATAACAAGTTAGCAACATGAAATAACAATAAACAGTGAAAAGACTTTAGCTTCAGATTCCGATCGGATTTATTCACCATTTCCAATCATATTAATAAATAATGTAGTGCATAACATGACATAAATACAATAACAACAACGATAACAATGATGTTTTTCATAAATCTGGGTACATGATAATATCAGCAAGCTACATGATGCACAGATATTGACCTAAGTGTTAATCTTTCGAAAGCAGTTGGACAGGTTTAAAAGCAAAGCTTGTAATTTAAACTTGAATAAGTTAATCAAAATTTGGCCATTCATTGATATTAATTTCATAAGCATCATTACGAATAACGAGATGTTGATAAGAGGGCATTAAAAAAGTGAGTTGAGGTAGATGGCTGACCCATCAAAGCTAACAGCTTTCTTAGGTTACCGTTAGTCTATCCAACGAGAGAGTGTCACTCAGGCAGATTTCTGAGTCGATTCAGAAAACAAAGTGATCAATCATGAGTTGATCAAACTTTTTAACCAATTTAACAATATTTGGATTTATAGCTACACGAATTTGGCGGTACACAGTTAACCTTTTGTTCAGACTCGGCTCACGAAGTTTCACGGGCGTTTGAATGAACTTCGTTTCGCTGGAAAATCATCACGCGGCAAATTTTGAATTGATGAAAACAAAAAATGGCGGGAAAATTTATAAAGAATAAATGAAATGATGACACAGAAAAGATAAACAATTTTTTGGGGAGAAACGGGATTTTCCCTACCAGCTCCCTTCGATTCATCAGCAAATATACAATTCATAGAACATGGGACTGACGTGATAGAATACAAAGAAAAAATAATATACCGTTCAGAGTTTAATTGAAATTGGACTATTTGCCCCCATGTAGACCTTTAACGTTACCCAGAATAACTCCTACAGCTATTTAATCAGGCCATGTCATGAATATAATACTTTGAATAAGTAACTTCCTCTTATTTGATGGTTAACCCGTTGACTCCTGGGGAGCGTTTCATCACGTGTTTTGTCAGTGATTTTTTTACCGACAAATTTGCTCTCAGCCAATCAGATGCAAGGATTTCAGTAGCTTATAACAGTTGTCGGTAAGAATCACTGACAAAACACTTGATGAAACTCTCCCCTGGATTCTTTAACTCTCTGCTTAATGCAGGAGCCATCCGGTTCCCGTAGTCTATGGGTTAAATCAAGTGTATGATCTTGCTTTATGAGTATATGCCTACACTTAAACAAACAAGAGGACAACTTCTAAGCCATTATTATGTTTTCTGAGGCATTAGATTAGGAGATATCCACGGGAAATTAAAGCAATAAATGGTACTCGGATTACTTTCGGCATAGGTTTCGTCATTTATAGTAAATATATCATAGATATATAGTAATATATCATAGAGTTGCAAATTGTGCATTAATTACACTGCGCATTACTTACGAACAATTGTTTGAGAATTACTTGCAACCTTTTATTATGGTTGTTGCGCTATAAAGACGTTTTATCTGAACTATTGTCATTAACCTACATTCCTTTATCGTCTAGAAGTACACTGCATGAAATATGAATATTAGGCTATTTTTATTACTTCGTTTGTTTGTTTGTTTGAAATCTACCTCGTGCGAGCAAAAGCATTCGACATGAAAAATGACTATAACAATATTGATCAATGCCAGAGAGGGCGTCATTCCATAAACTGATATAGAACCACTATTTTTTTTTCTTCTTCATCCATTTTTCTTTTCATATTGAGCTTCGTCCCGGTAATGAACAAAAAATAACTGAACTACTTTACTGTTCGAATTTTATATTCTTTATTTGTTTATTTGTTTATAGTTTGAATTCAATGTGGTAGTTACATTCATGGAGTCAACCAAATACATCTGGGCCCTGTTTCATAAAACTTGTCATCAATGACAAGTTGCAATAGCTGTTATAAGCTACTGAAATCCTTGCATATGATTGGCTGAGAGCAAATTTGTCAGTAAAAATCAACGACAAGACACTTCATGTCCCCCCATGATCAGTCTGCTCTTAAAGGAAGCCCCACACAAGTAAGATGTTGAATAAGAACAGATTTAATCCTATTCTCTTCAATTTTTTATTCATTATTTCGTTATTATTTCATTTCAATTAGGATATTGGGAGCTCCATGTTATTTAAAGGGATTCGGTAACTTTGTGGAAGCTTGATTTAATAAACTGTTGAATTTTGATATCTGTCTTGTATAATAATGTTCATAAGGATAAATAAATCAACTGTCATATAAAGGTTTTCAAATATATAATGCTATTATATAGATATCTATGACTGAATACTCCCATTTACGAAATCGTATGGCCATACGCTTTAGTCTAACACCGTAGTCTATGGGGAAAAAATTAGTCTGGCATTTCCGGTCACTTGCATATGTTTACTTTTGTGAAGCACTGTAAGCACATAATGATTTTTAAGTGCTTTTTTTCGCTGTGCTTCATTTTTACACCATATTACATACACTGATAGTATGTAAGGCCAGGCAGCTCAGATTTTATCAAGCCTCTACAAAATTATCAAATCACTTTAATATTTCATATTCTTCCTGCACTGCACCTAAATCCTATTGGATCAACTGAAGATTCCTAGGTATAATTTCTATAGTTCATGCACTACAGAGTCTTAACACAAGTTGAAATTGCAATATGTAATAATTTTTTTCTTACTTTATTTTGTAGATTTCCTCAGATTCTTCTTTATTAATTGCTAAATCAAATCATTAGAAAGAAAGAAGAAAAAAAAAGAAGGAAGAAGAAGGAGGCGGTTTGAAAAAGGAAGCTATCAATCAATTTCACTGATCTGGAAATGGACATCTAACCTTACTCTTTACGAACCTCAAAATTTTCGGTTTTAGAGGTCATTTTTGTTGGGGAGAAGAAAAGAAAACGAAATTAAAAGGTATTAACGTCAGTAGAGTATTTTTTAAAGACATATGATATGTCTTGGGGAAAACCAGGTTGTAATGATTATAATGTTTAAAGTTGAACCTGGTATATTGATCGACATTGAAATCTTGATCATCTCAAACTAGATTAAATAATGAGGGATAAAACCGTGTGAAATCCACAGGAAGAAATGGCGGGACCAACAGGAGAGGGTGGGGCGCGATTTCCGTATCCCTGTGACGTAAAGAGCTTCTTGGAATATATTGGAAAGTTGACATTGGAAGGGCAATGACTGGTCTTGACCTACGGTGCCTTCGACACATGAGATTCTATGCCACGTGTTTTGGTGCCATTCAGTTGCCCTGGAGTCATTTTTTTTTGGTATCAACCGAGCTCCTAACTTCAACCCATGACCAGACACTAAACGTAACCCTAACCTGAACCTCACCTCTGAAATAGTTAATTATCGCTGCTGAAAAAAACACAGTGTGCCACAGTGTGTTCACAGTATAATTATTCACATAGTCGACTCTGTGAAGATGTGATTCACAATGTTAAAACGCTCGAATTTAACAGTGTGTAGATGATTTCACACTGTGGACACCTCCACAGTGTGGTTTACCACAGAGTGTCGATTTCACAGTGTGAATTTACTCGCTCAAAATGTGAAAGATGTGAGTCATAATGTTAAAACGCTCGAATTTAACAGTGTGAAGATGATTTCAAACTGTGTTTCACACTGTGAGCACACTGTGGATCACTGTGTTCTTTCCAGCAGGGATATTACCGAATATTTTGTAAAATGTATCCAATACTGAGTAAAACTTTACTCAACAGAAATGCATGTTCCCTTTTTTATCCAACCAACGCTAAAACAACTTCTCACCTTAAAAAAAAGAGTGTAAAACCCAACTGCAACCCTAATTGCAACCCTAAACCGTTGACGAAATAACCACCCCCCCCCCCCATCCATTTCAAAGTTTGGGATCCACCGCCTGAGAAATACCGATAATCAGTAGCATTCTTTGTAATCAGAGAGTATATAAAGTTGATTCTGTTGTAAAACCTCAGGGTGACGATGGAGTTTGCATGACTCCGAGACATGTACAGTTCCTTAAAATGCTGTTTTCTTTGTTGTTTTCATTTTGAAACTGTTATCGTGTCGTTCTTTTGGAAATAACATTTGCATTGTTAATAGACAGCTGAAGTAGTCAATGTTTATGTAAGCGGAGTATTATACCAATGAAAAAAACAAATGAAGAGAGACAGAGAGAGAGAGACAGAGAGAGAAGGAGAGAAAGAGGGAGAAAGGGAGAGGGAGTGAGAGAGGAGGGGGAGTTAAAATATCAGAAAGAGGGTATATATATGATATCAGAGGATACTAAAAACAAAATAAAAAAGGAAGGCGTGGGAGAGAATGGAAAATAATAATATTTGTTCAAGAGCTGAAAGGGAGAGAGAGAGAGGGGGGGGGGGGGGATTTGAAGCAGAAAGAAGGAAAAGGAGAGAACATTATTAAAGTACAAGTATGTATATAACTCAGAAGAAAGGAGAATAATATGATATAAGCAAACGCTTGGGCCTCAATAAAGATGTACAGTGAAGAATAGCAGCCTATCAATCATGCCAATATAATAAACACAGGTAAGAGAGCTCACAAAGTTGAAAATAAGAGCATTTTGAGCTACTACGAAAAAACAAGAATTCCTGATATATTATCCTACTGTATATAGAGGTCAGTGTATTATGCTGGCCTGGTACAGCGCATAAAAATAACGATGGGAATCCCCAGCGCATGCGCAAACCACGAACATCTGCTAACCTTGTGTGCAACGTTAGAAATCAATGTACGATCTTTTACACATTCTGGTATTTCCGCATGTGTTTTGTGGGTGCAATATCAGCGTATAATGATCGTTTCAGTACAAGGATCATGGCAATGAATGATTTACCCCCATCTTATACATCTAGATAACCTAGAATTTTCCAATCTAAAGATAATAAAGTAAATAAGGTTCCGATAAAGCCGTTTATTTGAGTCCATGCACTGTGTGAAATATATTTTGATAAAGATTTGGGAAATATAATGGAAAACCAAAACGCTGCTGAGCTGTATCGTTATTTGTAATTTCATAGCCCCGTCTTATGAAGAGTTGCGATTGATAGCAAATAATTTGTAATTGATATCAATCGCAACTCTGTACTTACGAAATAGGAGATTAGAAATTTGCGATCAGTGATTGGAGGACTTGCGATCGAATCGAGTCACTCGCAACTTCATTAGATGGGGGCCAGATCTGCTTATAGTATGACACTCGTCCTTCGCAATGGTTTAAACTTTGTAACACTCTCCTGCATTGTTTGAAAACTATTTCGTTCTGAGTCTGTTATACTAGACTGATCCAACGATACTCCTTTAAATATGTTCATATTTTAATATTTTAATATGTTGATATTTTTTACTCCTGTAAATAATTATGTTCATCTATAACATGCATATCTTCTATTTGTAAATTGTAAATTTCCTTGTTAATATTTATTGTTCAATGTTTTTATCACGGCCTCGGTGATGCAGGCATAATTGTATATTGTTCTTATCCGTGAATAAATAAAATAAATAAATAATAAATAAAAAACACCCAGACTCAGTATACTGATACAAGTTAATTTCATAATGTTGCTTCGTAACTCAAGACATGCGGATCCAGAGGAGGAGGGGGGGGGGGGGGGGGGGGGAAGAATCGGTCACCCCCATATTGAGAAAACAATCGTGAAAAACAAGCATTTTGTAATAGGAGTTAAAAGGCTGGTGCCCCATCAAGAGCTCGAGAGGCCGGCTTGATTCATGCGGGAACATTACCGGGAAAATGTATTTTCCGGAGTTATTTTTGCTTTCTCTCTCTCTCTCTCTCTCTCTCCCTCCCACTGTATCTGTTTCTCCCCCTCCTCCACCCCGAGAGGGAATATGATTTATCGGAAAACATTTTCAGCAGTATTTTCCCTCATTACCCTTAGTCCCTGATTCCCAGAGTCACGTTCCTGAGAAAAAGAAAATTGCTGTCGGGAAAACATTCATGCGGGAACATTATCGGGAAAATGTATTTTCCGGAGTTATTTTTGCTTTCTCTCTCTCTCTCTCTCTCTCCCTCCCACTGTATCTGTTTCTCCCCCTCCTCCACCCCGAGAGGGAATATGATTTATTGGAAAACATTTTCAGCAGTATTTTCCCTAATTACCCTTGACCCCTGATTCCCGGAGTCACGTTCCTGAGAAAAAAAAATTGCTGTCGGGAAAACATTTCGTCCTCCCACCTTCGGACAATCTTGGGATCCACGTCTGTAATCGAACATCACGGGCAAGTGGCAATAACCCCTCAGGTTCTAGCTCGTAAGAGCATCCATGTTGTAAAAGAAAGATACTAATTGATAAACCTGTCCAGAGTTATCCGACATTGCAACATCATGCCGACATCGTTTTATTTCCTGTAGGCCATCAGGCCTTTCTGAATTATGTTTATTTGGGATATCCTGTTGAATGATGCCGGTATTCTTAAATTGGGATAAACCTTGACTATCAAAGTCAGTCCACTAATTTATGGAGAGACACTATGGCGTATCCAGTAAATGATGAAAAGGGGACAGATTTCTACCCAGATGAAGGACGAATAAGAATACCCACTTGAAGTTTTCTTCCTTTTTGGGGGAGGGAGAGGGATTTATACGAGCGTACGCTAGTTTTACGCTATGCGCGATACACCTCTCCAAAACTGCAGTAGCTTAAACTCATATATGTATATAATGTGAGAAATCAATTGAATTGAATTTAATGAGAGAAATAATTTGCGTAGCTAAATTAATTGTTCTTCCTTACTGACTTCCTTTCTTGTGGAAATAACTGCAGGGGTTGCAAAAACTGTCTTCGCCAGGAGTCGAACCCGGGTCTGTGGCACTGTATATGCCAAACGCCTTAACCGCTAGACCACGTAGACGAGTTGAGTGGTATTTGGCTTCACATAATTATACATATGTATATATAAAACGACTAATGGGTACATTAGGAGGACAGTTTTTGTTCTTTTTCTTTGTTCAACTGTCGACCTAATGTAGGGGTCGCTATTATGACGGAATAAACTGCATTGTTAGGTGTCGACTTAATGTACCCGTTAGTCAAATATGTCTATATATATATATATATAGGAGTGTAAGGATGCTCAACTTATGCATGACCGACGGTGTTCCAGATAATAGATATGCGTAAACAGAAGAAAAGTCTAGGAACTGTACAAGGACGTAGCTGGTATACATACACGTTTTAATCGAGCTTTCGGCTATTTAGGCCTTCTTCAGGATCTGAAGATAAGTCATAAAACAAAAACAAAAACCAATACATCGTAGCGACCATATATGACATACTATAATATGTCATAGTATGTCATATATGATCGCTACGATGTATTGGTTTTTGTTTTTGTTTTATGACTTATCTTCAGATCCTGAAGAAGGCCTAAATAGCCGAAAGCTCGATTAAAACGTATCTGTATACCAGCTACGTCCTTGTACAGTTCCTAGACTTTTCTTCTGTTTACGCATATATATATATATATAATGCGAAAGGAAATGAGAGAATAATGGTTGCGTAACTTAAGGCATTGGCGTTCTAAGCCAACGACCCGGGTTCGATTCCCGGCGGAGACATTTCTTCAGCCTTTGCAAAAATTTCAAAAAGGGAGGACAGCTCTGGGGAACTTTTGATTTAAGTTACGCAACCATTATTCTCTCATTTCCTTTTGCATTGTATTTATTTCCACGAGAGTTGCCAAAGCTGTTGTATACAGTGAATGCCTCTAGGGAAGTCTCTCCTGGAAGAGTGCTTTGTTTCAACTTAGATACAGAATTGTCATTAAAATGTAAGGAATATTAACAAAAATATCAATATCATAGTCCTATCTTCATGATGTCTAAAACTACACCACCTGCAAATCCATCGAATCCCCTGAAGACCAGGTGATGGCATGTGTGGACAACATCCTCAAGGAGATTGGGCCATTGGAGACCAGGTATTGGCCTGATATCTCAGTAGAGACCTCCAGATGCATTGTGACAGTGTGAAGAAAGTGTTACGAGCATTAATCACAAGGACTGGATTCATACTGATTGACAAAGTCAATATATCACCAAGGGTATGAATAATTTTGAACATCACCCACTTTGGATAATTCACCTTTTCTATTGTTATGCAAATGAGGTGAAACCAGAAACAGCATTCATTTGCAGATGATAACTAAATGTATTCAATTGATATGCAATTAAATTCAGTTAACCATTCATTTTTAGAAAAAATGCAAAAAACTAGAATTTTCCAAGGGGTATGAATAATTTTGTTGTTAACTGTATGTTATTTCGTCACAATATTGTTAATAATTATTCTAATGTATACATGTATCTCAAAGCATTCGCTTGGATCCAGCTGAAGCACCCGGCTTGTCTTTGTTCAAACTCACCTGCCCCCGACAACGGAATTAATTAATAAGGTTGAAGATTTGTCAATCTGTCGGTCAACTGAATCTGGTGTCGACGGAACCACAGACCCGTCTCCATGGTCTAGTGGTTAAGGCATTGGCGTTCTAAGCCAACGACCCGGGTTCGATTCCCGGCGGAGACATTTTTTCAGCCTTTGCAAAAATTTCAAAAAGGGATGACAGCTCTGGGGAACTTTGATTTAAGTTACGCAACCATTATTCTCTCATGTCCTTTCGCATTGTATTTATTTCCACGAGAGTTGCCAAAGCTATTGTATATATTATTTCCTCACAATATATATATATATATATATATATATACATGACATATATATATATATATTTATATATACTAAAAGGTTGGAAAATCTTTTCAGCACATTGCTGTAAATTTATGAATTTATTTATGAATTCTAAAGACAATCGATGTTTAACCCCCCCAAAAAAAAACAAAAAAAAAACAAATAAATAAAGAAGAAAATAAATAAAATAAAATGAAAAATAAAAATAAATTAAGTAAATGAAAAATAAATAATTAGTTAATTTTAAGTGCCCCAATAAAGATTTAAAAAGTCCAATTTTGATGCTCATGCATTATATCTTTAACTTTGTTGGATCATGAAAGTAGAAATCGACTCTCATATTGTTTAGCTTGATTTGAATGAATGTAGAAGAAATTAAATAAACTGAGTGAAAATTTGAAGAAATAGAAAATCGTGTGAAAAATAACAAAACTGTCAACTCTGAAGATACCTACTCGAAGTTGCACCCGTATGATTTTCTTTTTGAGCATCTCTCCATTTGTATAATAATTTTTCGAAGATATCAAAGTTCTTGAATGCATATGAAAAATAGTATTTTTATATTATTTTATACAGAAGGCCCTAAAATGCTGTGGAGAAAAAGGAAAATTGGTGAAAGTTCTACCAAAACAAATGGAAAGTACTTCAATTGATCTGAATTCAATGACACACATCGGAGTTATTAAGGTTGTAATGCAATAAAAGGTTTTTTTTTTAATTTTACATCCAGAGCATTTTGGGCAGCAAAGCTTGGTTTAGGGGCATTTGGTGTTTTTCAGGGGCGTGTTACACCCCCTTTCCGATGGAAATTTTAGTCAGTTTTTTTTATATTTTTGTAATATACACCCATACCTCTTCCTTCTGACAAAATTTGGTCCACCGGCCTTATAGGGAAAAGTTTCCCCAAATTTTTAGGGGCCGTCTGACAACACATCCCGACGGAAAATTTTGTCAGTTTTTGTGGTTTGGTAATGTATAGTCATACACCTTCCTTCTGGCAAAGTTTGGCGCATATGTCAGATGGGTTGAAATCGACCCAACATTAGGGCCAGGGGGGGGGGGGAGGCTCTGGGGCCAAACCCGGCGGCTTCGTTCGAGCTGACAAGCTTTTTGTGAATAACACGGATGGTCTAAGTTTAAGGGGTCAAATCCCATATGTAAAACGGGGTGACTATTTCGAGACAGGCTCATGGCCTATCCATTATAGCTTTATTAGTGTAAACCATAACCCAGCACCATTTAATTATGTTCTGTTATACATGTACTTGTGTTTCTATACATATCTTTTATGTTCCTGTTCTTAATTTACATATGTACTGTCTAATAAATAAACTTCTGAAACAATCCGATCGCGGGTCTCGTTGCATTATTCTGGGAGACGCCAGATGATGTCTATCCCTATATTGCAATGTATAATGACCTCCATTAATTTTTGGACGTTATGTTCTTATGTTCTATTTGAAAAAAGATTGTGTACCACTCATTTCCAATAAAATCATTCAATACAAAAAGTAAAAAATGAATAATAAAATAATTATTGAAAACTCGTCACCATTTTCCCCAAGACGCCAGAATAGTGATAAAGTACGATATGTAATATTATGGGCTACAGGCCACGAACCGACGGCTCACGAGACCAATAGCCCTCGTGGGCTGTCGATTGCTTGGTCCATCGATCTTGTAGGCTGTCGGACCCCGATTTTATGACAGAATGATAATTTACGTAGCTATGCATATATTGTTCCATTTTACTGCCTTCCTTTTTGTGGAAATGACAGCCAAAGAAAAGCAACATAGGAGGAACCATGGATTCATTTGTTCATGTTCATATAGCTAAGCAAGTTAATCCTCGCATTTAATTTTACTAAATTTTTCCAATTTACCCATGCGAGTTGCTGATGCTATAGTAGTAGTAGTAGTAGTAGTAGTAGTAGTAGTAGTACACTGTCAAAAATTGCTGTAGGAATTTACAGTAAATTTCTGGCAACACGCTGCACAGTAAATTACTGTATTTTTCACGATATTGTACTGTTTATTCTACAGTTAAACTGTAAAAAGCAGTATATAAACTGTAAAAAAAAAATAACTGTAAATGATACAGTACTAGTATTTTACTGTGCAGCCGGGTTGCCAGGAATTTACTGTACTTCCTACAGTAATTTTTACAGTGTAGTAGTAGTAGTAGAACACAATTTCTGTATTTAATGTAGTCCGCATAAAGTAAAGAAAATTTTGTTTTCTTAATCACTTTTCAAATAAAAAAAAAACTCAAAAAAAATGGATATACATGTACATATTGCTTATAAACTTTCGGAATCGACAAAAGCATGTCTCAGTAAATACTATATAAGGATATATGTTGAGGAATAATTTTCTATACCTAAACATATGGCTACCAAAGGTATTTTCTTTTGAATTATTATTGGAATCGAAGGTGTGGAGATGTATGGGTTTCCCCCTCTCCATGGATTCAGTAATTAAATACCGGATCTTTAACATGATATTACTATCATGTCTATAGCATGACTCATAATTTCTTTGCACAAGAAAAGCTTTTCTTCGCTTCGAAGAAACTCACAGATAGTCAACAGAATAATTTGCATTAGATTCCTTTTTTAAAATGCATTTGTGGTTTTAACAGCGTGACATACACTGACAAGTGAGGCAGAAATTCATTTCAGTTCTATAGGCCATATAACAACGACATGGATTGTAGTGGATTATATTTTAGGACAGGCAGCGTTTTGTTGGAACGCGTTTTTTTTTTGTTGGTAAGCCCCATTCAGATTTACTTCCTTGGAAGTAATTTATTCTTTTAAGATAAAAAAGATAAGATTCGTTTCATTGTAAGTAATAAAATTAACAATTCAACTCAGGAAGCACCTGCCTTATTGATTTATCAATCATTCTATTGAGAAGGATAAATGTCATTTTAAAATAATTTTTGGCAAAGAGAGAGGACAACCCTCCTTTGTGTTCATCATGTTTAAGGTGTTACCTTCAGTGGACTAAATGCATGAAATATCAATACTTCTGTGATGAAAGGATTATTCTGAGTTCTTTAATTCTAATGGAATATCTTGAAGATGGAGACAATGATTGACTGATATTCTCACAAGTTCATTTAAAGTATGTTATATTCTTCATCATTAGTTGGATGATTGATATGTCACTCAGTATAAATTGTTTATAATTCATTACTGTGGTTTTATTTCTTGATGTTATTATAAACTAGGGTATCATTATAATCATGGACCTAAACAACCTCTCCATAAATCATTTTAAACGTAAAACATCCCATTGATTGTATTGAAAAAAGACCCCCCAAAACGGTTAACTTTTATGACAAAGTTTATTTTGATTTATTGGTTATTACCAACAACAATATTACACATAAACAGATCCTCTGAGTAATAATACTTCTCCAATTTACATTCAATGTTAGCAATAAATATACATTTTGTCTCTTCTATTTTACACCGTCATCTTAAACTCGTAAACTTTAGTGTATCGTGAAATCCATTAATTCTTGTTCAGAAATAATTTTATACAGAAACGGAAAGCCGTTTCTAGTGGAAAGCTTGCATCGAAAGTTGTTTTTTGCATTGCAGGCTATTTACACCTTATTACAATATTTTAATACACATGAATAAATATACAACCACTATCCCCAACCGTAAACTTTCCTTCTTTTTGTAGATGTGACTAATGTCGCCATAAAACGGTTATCAAAAATTACGTTATAATATTCTCGTCCCGTTATCAAAATTTTCTTTGAACTTGTGAAGGCATTTTACACTGATAATAACAGTCACCAAGCTAACAAATATTTAGGGGAAGATGTGTTATACATCAAGGTTAAGTGGTAGTAAATGATGAAGTGCAATTCATACCCCCAAAATAACAAATTGAAGGTAAGGCAATATACAATGGTATTATTTACACAAAATGATATAATACAGTACTATACAACAAGAATTGTATTATAATAAACCTTATCATATTACAAATTTTTAACATGATGCTGGTCATTCAGTCTCTTAATTCGTGTTACGCATTTAAAATTCTAACATAAGCTGGAATCAATATATAAAACATCTGAACATTTAGATGCATTTAAATTTGTATTAAGATTAATTCATGTCATGTATTCAGTTACTCAAAATAATAATCCAAATTATTCAGAAAGAAAGAACGATAGCTAATGAAAGTTTCTAAACGTGAGGTATCTACATGTATATCCTATATACATAAAAAAACACGATTACAATAATTACACTAACAAACATGTACACACTTATTACTCAGCAGAACACTTAGCTGCCAAGCACATTATTTGGTGTGTTTTTTCAAATAAAAAACGATACTGGTAATTTTCAGTAGTCTATTTAAAAATATACCATCAACAACCAACCCCTGTCGGCAGCATATTCAATCACTCATGAATATATATATATATATATATAACAAATTGATGCACAGCATGAAATGAAGATTTACCCGGATACGCTAAAAATACACGAGGTAAAATCGTATCTAATAATGGGTAAATGTTACTCAATATTGAGTAAATCTTATCCAATATTATGTATTCAATTACAAGTTTCAATTATAACACGATACAAACTACTTTCGAAAAGTAAACTCAAGACAATTTCAATAGCCCTGTCTGTCACCATTACAATCGCGTATTTCACAATCCGAACCTGATTTCTATGGGCACTACAATAGGCCTTTGAAATTGCCCTTGAGTTTATTTTTCGAAAGTAGTTTTTATCGTGTTTTATGTACTCCGTTATGTATTCCAATATGTATTCAGTTAGGTATTCAATTATATATTCAATAGTGCATTCAACAAGTATAATTATGGACAGTGTATGACTGCTGTACCATACCTCAAAAATGTATGTTGAAAATATTATGCAGAAACCAATAAATCAAATCAAATCAAATCAATATTGAGTAAAATTGACCAAATATTTGGTAAAGTTTTACCCAACAAACATCCATGTTCCCGTTTTACCCCAATATTGGGTAAAACTTTACACAGCTTTTTAGAGTTTATCATAAGAATTATAAATCCCCCAGTCTATTTTTGACCAGGTATGAAATAGCCACTTTGTTTCTGACCGATATCAGATGCAAGACATTTTTTTTTTGTAATTACATATTTCCGCATATATTCGGTTATTGCTTTTTCTCTGTGTTCAAGTACGAAACTTCACACGTATTGAAGTAATTATAAACCTTTTGATACAATCTGTAGTTTTAGAAAAAAGGGACTGAAATTCACGAAACCTTATACAAACCATAATCGTGCATTCGATTTCTGCTGCAGCAAAGCGTAGAAAAAAAGGGTTTTTTCTTCAAAAATTGTTCCCACAAAGTTTTCTTACACCATCGTTCCGACCTGCACTCTATAAGTAGAGTGTTCAGTCAGTGACAGTGTTTTCAAAATAGATTAACACTTTCAACATGCTAGATACAACTTTGTAAAGGTTGTATCTAACATTGTTAAAGGTTGATTGCCATTTTAAACACGCTGTCACTCCTCGAACCTTTTAAGTAATGATTTAACACTGTATTCTTTAAAGTGTGTTAATGATAGGGTGTTTATAATTTAAAAAGCAAAAGTTTACAATAAAATAAACAGTGATCATGATAAAACTCCTTTAATTAAACATCGTATTTAATTAAAGTACAGAATCATACACACAAGGTTATACACAATTATTGCATGATAATGCAGCCTTTCCCCGACAGGGTATCGTATCCTCGTATATTTGTTGCGGGGAACTGTTAGCGTGGTAGGACGTCGAACGAGGGGTTCCAGGGAGGCAATTGCAACTGGTATTCGGGTTTTTTATAGACACGTTTTGATTATAAAACAATAGGAGTGACAAATCAATGGTAATCATTCAGATTTTAATTTTGATCCTTTTTAATCTCTCATTTTACAGATTGGCAAGTGATGTTGGTCTATTCGAACAGATTTTTAAAATCGTGCGTATACTTAGATATTTATGAAATTGTTAAAGCAAAAAGTATTGTCAACGGTCAAAATGACGGTGCTCAACTATAATTTTGTCCGAAATTTGTCCTAAAAAAGAATATGACTTTAGCCTCACATAAACACATTTATTTAGTTTTCAATGGCATTGCATTGATGGTTTAATGATGGTTTGTGCATATGCATAAGTTACAAAATTCCAAATATCATGAAATGATTATTTCATGCATCAGAATTGTGGCCGATGACACTTAATTTTCATTTTGCCTTTTCCTTTCGATAATTTAAAAGCAAAACGCGAGAGGGAGAGAAAGATGGATAATTAATAGTCAGGGCAACTGTAGGACCCTGCTAAATGTTTGTTTAGATGATTTCATTAAATCCTTTTCAGTAGTCAGTCTCTGTTGCTAAGAATATCAGGCGACTTTGTACATGCCGAAGTATGAGCTGTCTGGATGCATGTTGACCCACCGATTGGCAAACGCCACCCGGACAGCCACCCGTGAATTGGCATGGAGGTACGCTAGACCTCCGACGTAGCATGTATGCATGTTGCGAGGTCGCGCCGGGGGACTTTCGGCGCATTTGAAGGTCTCTATTTCGTTGACTGTGATAACGTGGCCGGTGTATCGGTCATCGTCGAAAAACTGTACCTGTAAACATGATAAAAGAGGATAACGATGAGGTTTTTTTTTCCATTTTTGCTATTAATGATAATATGCTTTTCCGCCTTAAATGGCTTAGCGTAGATTTCCCTGTTTCAACGACCGCCAGCGAAATCATGTTTTAATTCGTTTTTAATTTCGAGAACATCATTATCTCGAAATTAACAATACAATGTTTTCTTTTTTTATTAAAAATTTTTCAACTTTTGCTCAATACTGCATTTTATCGTACTGATATCTAGGTATTTAACACGAATGATTATAAATACTTATGCAGTGCGTTTAGAAAAAGTTTTAAAAAGGTTATAAAAAGTATACCCAACTTTGGTAGCTTCTAAATTAAAAAGTTATAACGTCTATGAGCTTGAGATTGATTTCATATTAATAGCGACTTATATTTTGTGTAATGATACCTTATTTATAACCTTGCTGCCACGGATGACTGAGCAGCAGGCTTTTCAAAAAAGTATTGTCAAAATCCTCTTGTATACCAAGTTTGGGCTGAAGCAGCGCATATGCGTCACACCCATTATGCATTAGTGACTTCAGTTGTAAAATGATTGCTGAGATATTTTTAATTGATTTTGTGCATTTGAATAGAAATGGTGTTAAGGTCAACTCAAACTCAAGAAAGGGCAAAATTATTACAAGCTAAATTTATGATATTTTATTTGCCATGAAACAATGCTGGCATCCATTTTTTAAGGTAAGCCGTTTTACTGAATCATTAAAAATGGGCACCATTTATGTGGGAAGTTATCTCTTTTCTTGAAAGTCTACTACATGTATTCTCAACACACGTATTGGCGAAAAACTCTGTGTGCACCTTATGCAGGTGAAATGGTGCCGTGGACAAATGAGCAGAGTTTTTAGTTATCACGAGACAAGAAGTTAGAAGGCTTTTAAAATATATTAAAGATTATCGTATGGATTGAAACGAGGTCATTTGAAAGCTTAGATACACTGGATCACTTTAAACAATGAAGAATTGAAGCGCAAAGGAGAATTCAACTTTTACAATTATTTTAGACTATTTAAGGAACACATTCATATGGCTTGACCCACATTCCTCACATCAGCCCAAACTTTGAACACGGAGATTTTGACAACACTATTGCTCAGTCATCCATGGCGTAAATGTGATGAACGTGGTACCACTGGACAGACAATAAGTTACTCTTCACCATGAAGTAAATTTCAAAGTCACATTGGTTTTAACATTTTAATAAGAAGCTATCAAATTTGGGTATACTTTTTTTTGATGCGTACTGTATTCCTATACAGAGCGTATTAAAAAAAGTACATAATTCAAAGCAGTATACCATCAAATAATTGTATTTCATGAAATTTCGTAGACAAAAAACGGTTTTCTTTTCTTTGTCGTATTTTTCTTTAAGCTCCTAATAAAATCACAACAACGCCATCACAAGAGTCTGAAAGTAAAGTGCTATTAAAGCCATGGACATTGCTTAAATTATTTGATAAAGAAACTGAAAGCTGTTTAATTTATTTTATTTTTTATTCATTTTTTATTTCTTTATAAAACATTGCATTTTGCATGATCCTGTAAAACTTCAAATGACAAATATTTCCACAATTTCTCAGCACAATATCTAATACAATACCTAATACAATACCTTAAACAAATTTGCATGACTCATGTTCTTATCTATTTTTGTCTGACAACAAGATAAAGCAACTTTTTTGGCTTCATAATGAGGGTGATGACTCATTAAACTAGAAGTATTTTGTTGATTGTTATGGTAATCTGAATGCATATCGTGCAGTTTGATTATAAAAAAGAAATTACATACCCCGCAGTTGACACTGCTTTGAGCCATTCATACCACATAACATTGATGTTAATAGGAGCATAGAAGTATTGTCATAATCTATAGCATTATGGCCTTGTTCTTATTAACGATTAGAGTTATCAAATAATGTTTGATTAACATTCACGTAATAGTGACTTGTAAAGTTACATTCGTATCGCAGATTTACCAAGTATTAGAATATTAAATTAGATTTCTCTATTCGAAATCTCTCTCGAAAAAACCCCGCAGGAATATGAACATATCAAAACAATTAACTCATATTCCTTAATTCCTTAATTCCTTAATTTGCTTTTGTTTTCTTCAATGTCAAATTTTCGCATTCCACTGAAAATTGGAGCCAATCGTTGTTTTAATAGAAAGAACAAATCAAATCCCTTTTTAACTGCACTTGCGAGAAATTAATTGGATGAGAGAAATAATTGGCGTAGCTCCAAAGTCATTGTTCCTCCTTGCTGCTGCTTTTTGTAAATAACTGCAGTTTTCAAAAAGTGTCTCCGCCGGGAATTAGAGCCGGGTCTATGATATAAGAGCAAAAGTTTCTCACATATTATATATATTTGTACAAATATATATATATATATATATATATATATATATAAGTCAGGATTGGTCGACTTTCGCTACTAAACAGTGCTCAATACATAACGTAGAGCTAAATAAGTATACATGAAGAAAAGTACACAACTACGTGTACCCGACAAGCCTGTTTCGTAGATCTCTCCACTCTTCAGGGGTAATGCAAAGAATACATTCGACTACCGTGGTTATATATCGAAGAAACAATGTCCGCTTCATATATATATATATATATATATATATATACATATATATAATTGCAAGGAAATAACATTATACAACAGCTTTGACAACTGTCGTGGAAATAATATAAAAGGGACGACAGCTCTGGGGGAAACTTTGATTTAAGCTACGCGACCATTATGATCTCATTTTCATTTCTCACAATTACATATATGTATATATATATATATATATATATACATATATATATATATATATATATATATATATACATATATATACACAAACACACGTAAAAAGAACAATTTTAATCCTTACCTGACTGTAGATAAAGTAAAATCCTCCTGCTTTTACAGTGACCTCTCCGTTAGTTAGTACAAACTTCCTTTTCTGTCGATGGGGTGTCCACCTCGCATACACCCAGTCACTCAACAAGTTCTCTACAAATTAAAGTGTATGAATATACCGCCATGGAAAAAACATTATTAGACCAAGAATGGTTACTGATAGTGTGATTTTTGTGGTAAAATGAAATAAAATATCATAAAAGCAAGGTATAATTGATGGAATTCGGTATTCATTCAATGAAATACAAAGGCAAATCATTTTTATAATTTTGTATGCATATTATAGTACCCTTACTACAGAAGCTTGGTCTAATATTTTTTTTCCAGGGCTGTATATATTTTTTTAAATTAGGAAGGAAATACAATTTGTGAATCACACATTGGACGTTATATTCAAATTCAAATTCAAATTCAAATGTTTCAGAAGTGGCTTAACAATCATGACCATTAAGTCAACTATAAATTATAGCCATAAAACTTCGTATTTCGAGATAGTCCCTACCCATACCTTCTCGATTATATTCACCACTAACTATACATATTCAAAATGATATAAATATCATTTTCCAGACAGTGTTTTCATAGCTATCCCTATAAAAATCATTTCCAATATTTGAAGAAAACCACAGACATACATTTCAATTATTCATTCAGCTGTTAATAGCCTATTTTTATGCAAATATTTGGTTAAAATGATATTGAATTATTTCAGTGATGTTGTTGGAGTTAGCACATAGTCTGTTTGCATTTCCCTTTATTTTTTGACATGTCTGATTTAACCGAAAACGTGTTATGTCAATTTGGTATACGATAATTAACCCTTTCAAGACATTTGACTACATTGTGGTTTGGCTCAATAACTTTTGATTCAGAGCTCTAAAAAATGTACCAGGTGCGTGAGTAGGGAGAACAAATATTTCTTCACAAACTATGTCCAATTTGGTGCATGACCGTAATGTGTTTGATTTCAGGAATTTTTAAAACGGAAATAAGCTTTAAAATCCCTAAATTGGCAACACAATGGGAGTTTCCTTAATAATTGTTTTATCCAAATTGGCAATTTTTAGAACCATGTAGCACTTAAAGAAAATTATAATTGCTGCCAATTTGCAGAACAAAATGTGATCAATTTAGCCTTCAAATCATTCCTGTCCTGAAAGGGTTAAGATAGCATGAACTGGAATTAGTTGAACATGGCAAGCAACAAGATAGTATACTAAGGTTCCATGAAAGCTTCTTTAGCTTACCACATAATGAATATTCAACAAGTGGAGCATGACCAGATTTTGTTTATTTACATGGAATATAAAGACAGGAATCTCAATGAGTCATAAGCATGATACTACTATTTGGAAAGCCACGCTTCTATATACTTGCGTTATCTCGATGGTACAATGGGTCTTAAATGAAATGGAAACTATGTTAGTGGTATATCTATAACCCATATACCAACGAAACGGAAGGTTGAGTTCTGAGAAAGGTGAAATATAATCTGAGCTTTCTCACTCTTTTTATGTCAGTTTGGAAGAACATCATAGCGGAAATGTCCCCTGAAGAGGACTGCTCTTCAAATGCCCTAGTGACCGAAATATGACATGAAATGAAAATGTTTTGGCCCGAACATTCAAGTCACATGTGTGTGCAGTCCCAAATACCCATTTCTGTGTGCAGTGCACGTGCTTTTCAGCGAGATTGGGACAAATTCTTATCATTTTGATGATTCCAAACCCTCACAGTATACACCAAGTATTATGTAGACATGATCAACCTTTCCCAACTGCTTTGAACCAGCTTCTTTCACAATGTAATCGCATGACCAGAACTTAACTTTATCTTTAAACTGGACCTCTGACCAATATTCAAAATTAATCAGCATATCAACGCATATATTCCTTGTGTTATAAAGCACACTGAAGTTGTTTAAATCATCAGAGATGTCTAATCGATCTTGGCCATAAAAGAGACGCTTTTATGATTTAGTATCATGGCACAAATTTGCTTTAGGTCATTCACGCGACCCAAACTATATGAATCGATTTCATGCTTTCCCCTTCCTATCTATATAGTGGTCATGAAGACTACTCTAGCTATATACTCTCTGAGGATTGCATTAAATTTTGTTAGTGCTTTAAGGCAGTGTTACAGTGTGTCCGAATCCCAAAAGTTTTAAATCCACTGAAGAAAGAAAATTGGTATGGACTAATATATGCCTGTAATAGGTGGATATACTTGAAAGCGCTGTACTGGCTTTGGGGTTTTTCTCTGTTTTTCAAACTCCTGTCACGTATTTTCAAAGCGGATTTTAAGTAAGTGCCTCTCAAGTCAGTATGCAAAAGCGAGAGATTAACTTTTTGTTTTAAAGTGTATTTCTTGATCAATATTTTACGTACCAGTAACGTTCACCATCCGAGGCGACAGTGGATGCGTTCTTTCGGGATCTATTAAAGACAAATAAAAAACTGTGGAAGTAGCTCATTCCACAAACTTTTGGCCATAGTTGGGGTGCAATCGACAGCAATGCATGGTTCCATTGTAAGTTATTGCTCCCCCCCCCCCCCCCCCCCTCCTACAAAGGTCCTACAGATCTGCATCTCCCGTTGGCAAAGTGTCCAGAATTTTTTTCTTGATTTCAAATTACAATCATGATATCATGATAATGATATTTGAGACTGGAGGAAATGTGATCAGGGCCCCGTTTCATAATACTTGTTGTCAGTGACATCTGCCACATTTCTATGACAAATTGGTTCTCAGCCAATCAGATGCAAGGATTTCAGTAGCTTATAACACTTATTGCAACTTGTTATAGATAACAAGTTTTATGAAACGGGAACCAGGTGTTTCTAGTTTTCTGTATTTGAAGCGAGGTTAAAAAGAAATGGCCATCGTTATAACTGATGGAATGGATATACAATGAGAGAATGATACTTGGTTTATAGTGGCGTAACATGGGGCCAGCCATTAGAGAGAGAGAGGGGGGGGGGGCACCGGTCTTAGAACAAGGCTGTCGATTTGGATGAAGGGGTGGAAGTGGGTGCAATCACCTTCCCTTTTCTTTGCCTTCCTCCTCCCTTTCTCTCTTTATGTCTTTTCTTTTCTTTTTATTGGAAGTGGTTACGCCCACGCCCCTTTACTACGCCACTGATTAGCTTTACATTGTACATGATAAGGAAAGATTTATTTTATGAACACAGTACGAATACTTCTGCGCCTATTTTAGTTAGTGGTGCTAATATAAGCATGCATTATTAATTAGGCTGCATGATATGAAATCATGTGAAATGATTATTACCAATTTTAATTTATAATGATGAATGTAATTTCGTGTTAATTTAATACTCCATACCTACACCACAAGAGGAGAGGTGTGGGGGCAGGGTCAAGAGATTCTCAGAAAAATTGATCGCTATAATCATGATTATTTTTTAAATGAAAAGTTCGAATGCCAAATGTTAGAATTATTGCTATCAAAATATTATTATATGACGAATAAATATCTGACATATATTAGTGTCTACTTACGAGTTTCTACTAGAGAGCTGACGTTTCCTACGAAATGGACATAGGCAGGTTCGACTTGAGGAGGATGATCTGCTGTGAAAAAAAAACACACATTGAAATCATCAGCCCAGAGTTTAGATATCCAGAGCACTGTGAATACTGTTATCAATTGGTATATAATATTCAAATTTGCACTTAATCGAAGTTCTGTTTGATTATAAAATTTGGTATTTGATGGACATAATTTCTTCAACAATTGAAACAAACTACATTGGACGTGATGCAGACTTTAGAATTGAATTTGGGTTTTCAGTAATCAATCACCTACGAATACAATTGTAGCCACGAACTGACCTAAAGATCTAAGTCCTATCATAATATTTAGGCAGTAACTGATGATTTATACTATTATGACAGTAGTGTTCAGACCTTATAATGATAGTTTGGGGACATACGCTACACATTCTTAGACAGTAATTTTTTTTTTTTTTTTTTTTTGGGGGGGGGGGGGTTAAAATAATGTTTTGATTCATAAAAACCCAATATATTCTTTCAAATAACTATCATTAGTTCTCTAATTTAAATTCAAAATGTATGTGTTCAAAAACATAATTTATCCAACTGAAATTGAGATATCAGTGTTTTTAAATACCTCCGGTGAGTTGAGTGATCAAGGAATAAATGATAATTTTACATATTTTACGATTTCACGATTTTTCTGTTAAATTAAAAAAATATATATATATCGCTACATCTTATTTCAACACACACACACTCCGCACAAACGCCCACACAAATTAAATTTTACTTCAAATGACAAGAACACTTCAAACTTGTTTCACTGCAAAACGTGAAAAAGTGAAAATGGAGTAGTATGTTTATCTGGCAAGGTATTTCTTAGTAATGGTGGATTGTATTTAACGCACTCAACACATAAGTATTTCTATAATTTATAACTGCTTTTCTGAAGGACACACACGCACACCCGCACGCACTGATAGTTATAGAAGTTACATGTACGTCAAAAATCTTTTTGAATCACTGTGCAACTGCTGTGCAAGTGGAAACTGCATGTTTCCAGATCATTTTCATCTTGAATTCTTGATGTTTCATTTTCAGACACATACCTATATATGAAAACTGTTTTAAAGACCTCAGCCTGACCCAAAACAACCATATATTGACGTAAAGCTTAGTAAACAAAGAATATAATTATCCTGGTTATTCATAAATTTTCGTCTCCGTTTATCCATAAAAAATAAAAAAGATATTTTTTTTTTGGTCCGCCCCCTCCCTATTGCGTAACAAGAGAGGAAACTGCAGGGGGTCGCTAGACGTGTGACGACATGTCATGTATACAGCTCCGAGTGCGTCTATACGATATGTCGTCATCAAATTTTCACCCCCCCCCCCCCCCCGCAAAGTAGCGTTCCTCAGAGACGGGGCCCTCGTCAGAAAAACCACCGGGGCTCAACATTCGGAACGCTGTTACTCATTCCACAGGAAACGGAATCTCATGAAGTTGGTTTCAATTTGTTCAGAAAATATATAGCTCCCCGTGGATGAATAAAGTGTATATTTCAAAATTCGGTCAGGCTGAGGTCTTTAAGTCTCCATGTTCAGATGTTACGCAACTTGTATGTTGGGAAGTCCTACAGTTAAGATGCAAATACGGTAAGAGTCTGGGTTCAGGGGAGCATTTCATCAAGCGTTTTGTCAGTTACTGACAACTGATATAAGCTACTGAAATCCTTGCATCTGATTGGCTAAGAGCAAATTTGTCAGTAAAAATCACTGACAAAACACTGACAAAACACAAAACACGCGCACCAGGATTGTGTCAGGTTTCACTGTGATTTTATATTCTCACGCAAAGGGATCTAAGGGTCTACAAAATCATAAATTCATAAAACCATGCATTGTGAAACCGGGGTAATCTCGCAAGTCATACATTTATAAGGACGGGCTATTCCTAAGGACCACTTATTCATTTTTGCTGAGAGACTTGTTTATGTCTTGTATAATCGTCTTGTCACCAGTTAATTGGGTATAGTTTAAGTACATATAGATGTTGTTTACTATATATCTCAAGTTCTGTTGTTATTGTTTATGATGCGTTGTTTTACAATAAAGACATAAATACAAAAAAGGACCACTTATTCATATAAGGACCGCTATCCATAACGCGTGATTAAATGAATAGCGGTTTTGTATGAATAGTGGTCCTTTTAAATAGCGAGAAAACCATAGACAAATTACCCCGCTAATCATAAGGACCTCCATTCATAAGGACCACTATTCATAACTAATAAATAACATTGTGAAGCGCATTGAAGTATTCACATAATGCGCTATATAAATGTAATATATTATTATTATTATTATTATTATTATTCATAAGCACTGCTATTCATAACGCGTATTAAATGAATAGCGGTTTTCTATGAATAGCGGTCCTTATGAAGAGCGAGCGGACCCGGTGAAACCTACCCTCGGGACACTGGCACCTCGATCTCTGTCTTCTTTCTGGTTAGACGAGAAGGACGGAGGGAGAGAGGCGTATAGTGGTAGGAAAGAGAGCAAGAAAGAAAAGGGGAGGGGAAAGAGGCAGAGACAGGAGGTAGGGGAGCGATGAAGATATACAGTTAGAGAACAAGGAAAAGCAAGAGAGAGAGAGAGATTTTAATTGTCGTTTTCATTTCTTAAATGAACGTTTTGTTCGGTGCCCATGCGATTGACTGTTGTCTGTGACAGTTTATGCTTGTTTTGCGTTAGTGCATCAATGTTGAATTACATTGATAAAAGCCAGGTAAATGGAAGATCCATTTTTGGCGATTCCGTCCAGTGTGTTTCGTACGGCATAATTATGTCTTTTTCCTGATATTTCATCCCGAAACGAAGGAAATCTAAATATTACCAATGAATAAGGGTGTTTTCGTGTATCACTACCATAGTCTTTGTCATTTTTCATATATAAAATAAAAATGAAATATAAGCATAAATGTCGTGTCGTACGGGACACACTTTACGGAATCGCCGTTTTACATCACTTTAATACGAACATTTTCTACTCATTATATTGGGTATTGATGACAACTCATTGCTAAAATCCATGAAATCATAAGTAATGGATGTAAAGTAAATATGCGAGCTGACATTCGAAGAAAATAAGTGTTTGTTATTTTAATTTACGTCAGTTAATTGATTTTTTCGAAAGTCCACTTTTCGAAAGTCCACTTTTCGAAAATCCACTTAAGGTTCTGGGAAATGAACATATTTTGGTCACTAAACGGAAGTCACGTTTACTTTATCAAGAAATCCCGGATATTCATTATTATCTGGTTTCTGATATCTTCATAACGGAAAGACGTCCAGTAAACCAAACTCATAATACGTCCTATCGGAAACGTTTATAGGCTACATAAATTTCAAAGGAAAAATAAAGTACAAAATGCAAGGCAGATTATTATTATCGTTTGTTTTATTTGTTCATTTATTAATTCATTTATAAAGCGCACTTTTATTTATTTTATTTATTTATTTATTTATTCATTTATATATTTATTCATTTCATTTATTCATTTATTTATATATTAATTTATTTTTATTATTTATTTATCTTCTTCTTCTTTTTTTTTTTTTCTTTCTTTTTTTTTTTTTTTTTTTTTGGGGGGGGGGGGGAGCTGCAAAACTGGCCAGTGCTCTTTTAAAACCAAATTTGGGATATCGGGTGCTCACAAAATATGCCCAATGGTATTCGTATGCCCCATTTTACATTTTATAACCCCAAAAGGCAGCTAGAATATATGATTTTTTTTTCTCGAAGGTCTGAGTTTTTAGTAAATATCTCATTTTTGCTTGTCAGAGATTTTCCAGCATTGTGTGTCCCCCCTTACAAATCCTGGATCCACCCCTGCGTAAGGAATATTTTAATGGCCTTTGCAGTGTGTGAACCCACTACGCCCCATAGTTTTTAGCTTTTTTCTCCATTTGTCCCACGTCCTCTTAAAGGGTTAGATTTAATGTTAGGGTCATATTGATGCAACAAAAATGGAATGTAGGCCTACACGCTTAGAAAAAAAAATTGATAAAATTTTGATAAACAGTAAGATTCCCTTGGTTATGGGTAAAATGCAAAGTAGTATTTTCGTCCAACCGAAATACTTTGCCAAACATTTTGTTACGCAATAAACCAGTTAGAAATTCCAATTTGTGCATGTAAAGATAAAGGTCATTTTGTAACGAGTATTATAAAACGGGTTGAAGAATGTAGAATTAACGCACGGCAAAAAGGCTCTAACGAACGGCTGAGCTGCTCGTACGCGTACCTCTGGTGCGTGCAAACTTAAACGCAATGAAATCGCGTACTAGTAGTTTAATTGTCATTTTAGCGCAGGGATTACATGCGCGCACTGAAACGCGCATGACCTTTGTTGGCTGCGCTTATGTGATGTCATCCAGGAAAGCAAATTGCAGCCTCCATGACTGTGCGACTCTTGGCGTTTCTATAGGGTTCGTAACCATTTTTATAGCCTTCATAAGCATATTGCCGACCCTTTTTATAAACCTATTAATATACCTGGTTGTGAGTTCGTGCGTTAGTGCGATCCGGCAACACGCAGGTTTTTTTTATCGTGGTGTCCAACACACTCGGCTTGCGCCTCGTGCGCATAGTACACCACGATAAAAACCCTTGTGTTGCCAGATCGCACCAACGCACTCCCAACCATGTATTATTAGTATACTATTGACCTTTTATACACTGTCATTTTCTACACACGACGATGCGCGCACCAGTATGATTTTACATCATAGAGTTACACACGCACTATTTCACTCTATATTTTACATGTTAAACAAGTAGCGCGTCCACCGAAACAAATGCGCGTACGCGTACAACTGAGGTGGTTTCAGGGTCATCCGATACCATGTCCTAATTACGAACTGGCTTATTGGTAAAAAAAAAATCCATTTCGGAATCGAACTGCTAAAAATTGGACGGATACAAATTGACCTTCATCTGGGACATTTCTTTTTACCTATGTTTTAGAATACGGGGACTGGAGGGAAAACCATTTTCTACAGCATTTTATCACGATTTTTCTTTATTTATAAAATTTGATTGAGTTCTTTATTTATCGGGTCACGTACCGTCTGGACACTGGCACCTTTCCCTTTGTCTTCGTCCTGGTGATAAAGACAGATAATAGTACACCAATTCATTTTCATCATAACATATTCATGGTTGTAAATGTAAACATGGATTGCTATGAAGCTGCTCATGCATGAAGCTCTGCCATGAACATATAACATTCAGTGCAATACAGGATGGCTTATGGCTTATACAGGATGTTAATGTTTGTACATGTAGCACGAACGGCAGGGAAGATGCGGTATAAGCATAATACTGGTATTATTATTCATTTGATGTTTGGGATAGTTGTACGACACATGCTCCGACGACGATTGCTCCGCGTCAATTTTGCACACCAACCGAATACTTACCTTCAACCCTGCACCAAACACTATATCGGTATACCTAATTCCAACCCTAACCCCAACCCTAACGTAGAACTCAATCGCTACCCAAACCACTACCCTATACATGTATCTTTGACGAAATAAAGCCCGGAGCGATTGTCGCCGGAGTATAATTTCGGAGGACCTTTTGGGATAGCTGTTCTCCAACAGTCAGACCAACTCCAAAGCACGGCGTTTAATGCATGATGAATATAGAGCCCTCATCGTTCAATGCGACTCAGTGCGTACGAAAGACATGGGGAAAATCTTGCAACGTCAACATGCTGTCGACATATATGTCTGAAAAACAATGCTGCGGATAGATTTATTTCAAAGTTTTTCACTTGAAAAGTATATCATAATGAGAAATTATTCAAGGACTTTGGAGACAAATGACCGGCATTTTTTTCTTCAAAAATATAGTTTCTCACTTGGTTGACTTCGCAAAATTTTCCCTGTGCCTTTTGTACACACTGACTCGCATTAAACGATGAGGGCTCTATATTCATCATGTGTTATACGCCGTTTTCGGCGTTTCTACCTGTGCTCGGTTTTCGGAGTAGGGTCTGACTGTCTAAAAAGTTATTGTTAAAGGTTGACTAAATTAGAGAGAAAATGGGTGCTCTTTCCATGTAGTTTTGCCTTCTAATCACGAATCTGCCAATCGATTGTCCAAATAATGTCTCGTTTTGGCGAAAACGGGGGAAAAATAGAGGTTTTGGGACCGTTCCTTAAAACTCGTGAGCTGATTGGCTAACCCCCAAGTGACGTATGAAAAGTAAGAGGCACAAGATCTGCAGGCTGCAGCCTATAATATTGTACACAGAATGCGGTATTTGACCCCTCTGTTCAACGGACAATTTATGAAAAAAGGAAATTAATCAATATAATCTTAGGAGTGAATAATCATTAGCAATATATTTTCTACAAGATCAGAAAACGCTTTTGGCCAAATATACAGCTCTTGTTTTGTTTTTTAGCTTTTCTTTTGAACAATGTTCTCATCCATCTGAGCTTGCCGAACGAAAATTTTGCATTGGTCATAAACGCGTGCACAGCCGTTTTATGCGTCTGTATGTACTATGTCCTACACATCTTTAGTACGGCAGTGACTATGTTCCCCTCGTACATAGCGACTGGTGAACGCTTTTGTTTTGTTTATTTCACTTACGGTTTTTTTTTTACTTCGCTTTACATAGTACGTTAGTACTGACTTAGATTTTGGCTGAATTCGAGTAACTTATATAGAGAGAGGAAAAGTGCCCGCGATTCCGAGTTGGAGGACTTTTCTGAGCCATGCAGATACGAACTCTGATTTATCAGATGATTTATCAGACCCCGAAGGCAAAGAAGCTCGAGTGGCAAGGGGAAATTCGACCATATTATATGTTTGAACCCCTCGCAGAATACGGTGTTAAAGGACCGTAGGTGAAGTAACTCGAGGGGGCTCCAACGCGTTCGAGCTCCCTGGAGTTACGGGTGAAGTAGACCGAAAATGCTGTCTCTCGTTCGTTAGGTCGTCTTTATAGCTAAACGAACGAGAGACAGAATTTTCGGTCTACGGGTGAAGCTGCTGCAGCTGCTGTCGTTGAAAAACAGATTGGAAGACTTGACTCCAAGTCTGATCTTTGGAATAGCTGAATCTTTTAGCTAGCTTATCCTTCTCTTCATGCCAAATTCGGAATACAGGCCAGGATCCTCAAAATCATCTTCGGCAAAGTGATCGCTGCAGATTGTACTCCACTCACTTGGCCGGCCCTTGCCACTCTGCCCGCGTGAGCTTTACATTTGCGACCCACAATTTCCGTAGATTTTCATCTTTAGGAAAATGATGTAGGCTTACACCATCTTTAGGGGTCTTGCTACAGCCCGCAACTATACACCGATTAGGCATTATTGATGAAACTGTGTCCCAAAATCAAAGTTATTGTGAGGAATTAAACACACGAAAATACGCAATGCAAATGGTCGATGCGGTGAATATCATGCTCGGCACCGGGCTGGGCCTGCCGGGGGCTGCCGGGGGCCTCCGGGCGCGCACGGTATAGGTTAGTGGAATATTTTCCCTTACTTTTCATGCGTCACAGATCACGTGATCACGATGTTGCTTCGATGGGATTTTTTAGGGGCGGGGCTTATGACTGTGTAAATCAGTAAAAATGTACTTTTCAAATGATTATAAAATATGACTGAATGCATAAAAAATTGTGTGATGGATATTTTTTGGCTCCTGATGACACCTTCCTACGAAAAATGGGCAATTATTTTTTTATTTTAGTGACCCTTTAAGTAAGGAATCTTAGAAAACAATGACGTAAAAGTCACAGTGAGTGAACTTACATCTTCAAGACATATCGGAAGGACTATAGTTGCCTCAGGGAAGGAAATTGTCGCTCTGTCATGGTTTTTATTACTGGGTATAGTTCTAGTACTCCTAAACTACAAGTATACTTCTCCTCACAGGGTTAGAGTATTCTATGCTAATGCCATTCTAATGGCATTTAATGTCTCAAGCAGCTATCATGCAACCATTCTTGGATAACAGTGCTGTCAACCTAAAATCGTATTCCTTACCTTTTTACGGTTGATAAGGGGGTATGGCATTGTGTATCACAGGCAAATATTTAGAACAGTTCTTGTAACCCAGAGCCATAAATAGTTAATGCCAATGGATAACAGAAGGTTGTTCGAGGCATGGGCGCCAATCCTCACAGGAATTCTATTCAAGTGGGGGGACACCCCATTGTTGCCTCCAGGTGTCCCCCCCCCCCCCTTGAATAGAATTCCTGTGAGGATTGGCGCCCATGGTTCGAGGAGACAGGTGCGATGCATTATGGTAATGTTGTGTTCCAAATTAATTCCAGACATCCATAGATGTTGGTACCCCCTTATCAAGTGTAATAGAGCGAAACTGGGTGAGGAATTTGTACTAGTTGGCATGTCTGGGATAATAATTGAAATACTGAAATCTAATTTACCCAGGAAAGCCTCTTCAGCATCAATACTGTTCTTCCATGGGGGCCCTACTATTATTACCCAGGCATTGCTAACTACCCAATTAACACCTGGGTCGTGAGGGACAAACGTGGGTAAAACACCTTGTCCAAGGATGTAAGCACCTAGGGAGGATCGAACCCATGACCTCTCGTATGAGAGTCATGAGCCTTTACCAAAAGACCACAGTGCATGCACCCACTCTCTACCAGAGCTAAATGTATTGCGCGAATTAATGGTTTTGTTTATGCTCTGTCCTTTACAAAAGGCTTTCCCAGCCAATAGTTCAGTGCTTTCTAATAGCAGCTCTTACTTAAGTATTCATGTGTGTCATTTTTTTCACTTTATCATGCTCTACGGTACCGTAGCCTTTGTCAGATATCATTCATCTATTAATAATCTATTGATAGCGACCACTGTCTAGGTGAAAAGAACAAAGTTATCGTCTGCGGTGAGAAGGTATGGTTTTGATATTGTGTTAACTTACAATAGATTGTTAAGGATTATTAGGATTACCTTTACCTAGAGAAACAAGTATTAAAGTCAGGTAAGGGTCACGACCTTTTTCATACAAAACCATACCCAACAGCAGAACAACACTTACGTAATAATAGCTTCGAATGTTATCCACCCTCTTGTTTAATCTTTTTGATGGTTTATTTTACCCGATTGGTAAGCTTGTAAATAAGCAATCAGGGGGCAGACGGCTTTAGGTCTTATCCGAGGGACTTGGTAATGAGGGCCAATGCCTTATCGACGTGACCGAAGAGCACCAGCGGATTAACTTGGTTTCGAACCCGGTCCTCCCAGCTACAAGTCCACTGCTCCACCACTGAGCCATCGCGCCTCACACTTACTCCAGAGGAATGCAAATCCACTTTTGTAGGATTCATATTCATACCTTCGAAGTCATACCTTGGAAGTGGGCTTAAAGTTATACCAAACTTTTTTGCCCCTCTGCAACCGTGAAGATAAAATATATTCTAAGAAACCACTCAAATCATTATCATGGAATCCTCTTTAAAGTATTTCTTTTGTGTGAGTGGATTCCTCTATTTCCACTCCAATATGATGTGACCCCACACCCCCCCCCCCAAAAAAAAAGGGGTAGATTTCCTGTCCTGTATATTAAGAGAGCATCAAATCTTAACATCTTCCTTATTTCAAAAAGCAGTCGTAAACAATGGATGGATGATCCTATGGTTATGTGCATGTGGTTCATTTTGACAGTTTAAGCTGCTACATCTTCCTGCAGCACATTATAGCATCCTGCATTGTGGATATGGAGATAATTATTCATATATATAACAGGACGGGCAAGGACACGTACATTGTACATCCCCGTTGGTCCTACGGCTCATTGGTCTACAAAAAAGCCCCTTATGCCACAGTTAAAGCAACGAGACCATCACCAGACCCACAATAGACAAAACAAAAATTACACTACCCCGAATGGCCAGGAATCGGTCGGTTGGAGTCAGTTTTAGGCGCGGATCCAGGGGGTGGCGCAAGGGGCGTGCGCCCCCCCCCCCCCGTTTTGTCTGACAAAGTATGCCCCGGACCCCCTAGATGGCCGTTTGGCTTTGTCAAACGGAGGGTTCCTCAGTGTGCGCCCCCCCCCCCTTTGAAATGCGCCCCCTTTCTGAAAATCCTGTATCCGCCCCTGAGTTTTAGGTCGCTTTAGCGGTGTGACTGAGGTAACACAGGACGTTAAACCAATGAAACTATAGACTAAAAATGATCCACTGGTTCTACTAACTCATAGGTGGGTTCAGGGTTGAAAAAAGCCGCCACTCCCCCTTTGCAAAAAATATGAAACAGAGCTTTTTAAGGGGAAAAAAGTCTCCCCCCTTCAGAGCCTTCGGAACGTCGGCGGGATTCCCGCGGGAAAAAGATTACCTCACAAAAGGTTTGTTCGCCTTCACTTTCAGACAATGCTAGATCCACCCTTCTCTACCAACTGGTCCCACGAAATCCTTAACCCTTAACCGTAACCAGGTAACCCTGCTAATCATAAGACCAAGTGTACATACAACAGCAGAGTCGTACCCATCATGCCGAAAACATGGCACAAAGGCAGGCTCATCACATCGCATGGATATAAAAAAAATCAGAGAGGGATAAGCCACATGCAGATGGAGACTACAGATGACAGACATGCATGGATAAGAAGATTTAGGATCTGGGCCCTGTTTCATAAACTTGTTATCAATAACAAGTTGCAAAAACTGTTATAAGCTACTGAAATCATAACATCTGATTTGCTGAGACTAAATTTGTCATAAAATTGTAGCAGTTGTTACTGATAAAAAGTTTTATGAAACGGGGATCTGAAACTTATACTCTATACCAGATATATGAGAACCTGGACCTAAAGGTATTATTTGATTTTTCAACGAGAAAATCGAAATGTTTTGAATTTTCTATGACTTTGTGCTATACGGGAGCCCCCATCCCTGCCAAAAAAAAAGGTTTCGAGCAGAATAATTGTCGTTTATTATGTTACAACATATACTTTTTACTTTGTTACATTGCTATCTCTTCTTAGTACGTTAGGTTCAAGATATATAGTAATTACTATAGACCTAAAACAAATCTCAAGTTGAAAGCAATACTGCACTCTTTAAACATACTGATGTTTGGTCACAGCGCCCCAAAACAAGAACCAGTTCCTTTATAAGGAGGAGGTATTGCATACTACAACCACTTCATCTACGCACGTGGTCGGGAAAGACAGGTATGAAATCTATTGTTCATCTGGAGAAAAGTATGATGCAATCATATCCAGTCGAGCATGACGAGTACAGTCTTGTTCATGCTTTATAGATGTAATATATCATAGTGCTGGGCAATGTATTAATATTTGACATAAATCTTTACCGTCTGTCTTAAGCCTCTTAAGCATGCATGCAACATGGGGAGTTACTTGCACGAAATATTTGATAGATTTTCATCATGACTTTTGACAAAACAGGTGAAAACCATTATGTGACCCGTAATTTCTGCTTTCCCTCCGGATATCATTGATGTTTTAGACATGATGGATTTTAAGTAAATGACTTTTAAACGTCTATTTCCATGTAACGAACGTCAATGCATTACCGTCACACTGTTTTTATAATTACTTGCACTTTCAATTATGCGTTCTATTTATACGAGAGATTCAAATTATATTGTCAATGAGTTTTCATACATAAACACTATCACTTGCTTCCCTTCAACCCATTTTTAGATTAAAGATGAAGATGGTTTATTTTACATGACAGCTAAGAAAGCATGTGTATGCTTGTAAGCAACCAGGGGACCGACGACTTTTAGTCCTCTCCGAGGGATTTGGTAATGAGAATTCATGCATTACCGAAGGGCACTAGCGCATCCACTTGTTTTCGAACCCGGGTCCTCCCGGTTGCGAGACAACTGCTCTACCACTGAGCCTTCGCGGCGCCTTAAACATAACACAATAGACCTGTTTACTAAGTGATTCAAATTTATGGATGTTTCTTTCCTGGGGACCTAGTAACGAGGTATTCCATTAACCTGTTATTAATGAATGAACTTCAATACTTGGAATCCAGTTTGCATACATTACTTGTTGCTATGTCTGACAAGCCTCTGGTAAGCTTTCAGGTTGTCAAGAACAACCTTTGTTTCAAAAGTAACTTAGTAAACAGGTCTATTACTTTCGTTTGGAAACTGTACATGTTTTTTTTTTTAATGAGCTCTACCAATATTGTTTACCCGATCGTATAGTTTCCAGGTTGTGATTTAATTCAGTGATTGTGTTTCCCCCTTTTTCGAACAGGTGTTTATCCTATACTGTGGTATAGGTAAAGCTTTGGTTGGATTGATAGACACTATATAAACTTTATTTTGAACTCATTGTTACTTTTAACTTAACAGTATACGATTGACTGAAACTTACTTTAAAACTTAAGCACAGTTTATTTTGATCAATGTTTAGTTTTAAATGAGCTTTGGATGGTTAAGGTTTGTTAGAGCACTACACGACAAGGTGAAAACACAACACGACAAAGCACAATGTGATTTCAAGTCCGGTGTCTGTTTCGGTGTTAACCATGATTTAGAATCAATCTACAATATTTTGTTTTATGTTAAGAATTGAACATCTTAACGAACAACTCAAGCTTTTTATCAAGACGTTTACTTGATATTTATTGCCTATAACTTTTCGAAATAATTGATTAAATCATTAGCACCATGATCCACAGGTTGAATATCGGTCCAACATGCGTAAGAATTCCCTCTTTACATTAATTGTTTATGGTGTTGATTTAAACGTCACATACTTCCAAGACATTCCAATGTTAAATTTATAAATTGCAATGTTAACTTTATAAATTGCTTGAGAGTTTCTTACACAATACATGATATATTTCTGCAGAGAGAAATCAACATTCAGGTAATTGACGTCTAAAGTGCCATAATGTTGAGTGTGTTGATAATGAAATAGACAAGTTTGGGAGCTATATCGAGCTCTGACACCACAAACCACGTACTTGAAATCAAGTGAGGATCACAGAACGAAAGCACATGCATGGGGAGCTTAAGATATTTTTCAAACACTGATGACAAAAGTTCTTGCGGAAAGTGAAATATTCTTATCATGCTAATGATCGAGCTCTGTTGACTGTATACCAAGTGATCTATTAACAATAACACAAATAACAGGTAATAATAGAAAACATATTTCACCTATTTTACATCAGTTTGCTAAAAGAATATACAATGATTAAATCTTCAATTAATTTGAGTTTTATCTTCATTTCTTTGATAGTATTTTCCTGTGATTTTATTCCTATATGACTTCTGAGAAGCAGACTCACAATATTTCAGTTTAGTATGCTATTTCGAACAAAAATTGACAAACATAGCTAAAACAATTGCAAAAGCTTCGGGTGCATCCACTGTTGAATATTCTAAATATAATGTATTGTTTTCTTCCAAATAACCCCAAAGTCAAGGAAAAAATGTTGATCATGCCCAGAAATTTCTATCAATATTTGCGATCTCGAATTCCTATTCAAAAACATGTATTTAGTTTCGTTTCACTATTTATTAACATGTTATTGTTTATACCAACGAAACCTTTGTCATCAGTGAATGTAAATTACCTCCACCATTTTGCTGTTCAGTATCCTCCCCGTCTTGCCCTCGTCTCTCCGTGCTTCCGCGGTTGCCCCTGTTCCTTTTCCCAGCCCCCTTCGAGGCCTTTGGCTCGCGATTGCGATTCCTAGACTCACGGTTACCTGTCTGTCGTCTGGGCCTTTGCCTCGCTCGCTCTCCATTGGTGGATTCCCATCTGACGTCATCGCGATCTTGTCCGTGATTGGTGGAAAGTTTGCCGCCGTGGTGACGGAGTGCTGTTTCTTCAGAGCCATCCTCGGGAGAAAAAGGATTGTCTTCTTCTTCCGACATCTGAAGAATTTTGTAATCACTCAACGTCTAACAAAGATAAAACCAAGAAAGAGATGATGTTAGATATTAATGACGTAATAACGATTAATTGTAAGCTATTAATAAGTTTAAAGAGTGACGTCGAAGCACGTTGATCAGGAAACAAGATAAAGTGATTAAAAGAATACTAGTAATGTACAAGAAACAGTGTAAAGCACATTATTCTAGAAAATAGGCATGGAATCGAGTGTTCTAAATGGATTTTTTTTTGCAATACAGATAACTGAAATTTGACCCGGGATTAGGGTTTTTACCTCTGGTTCAAGTTCACCGGGTCCTATATTTTGTAGGTCTGCTCCCAAGTCTGTATCCGATTCTGAACCGAGGTCTAGATGCCTGAAAAGCTTTTCCAACAAACTAACAGAAGTATCTTTATCGCCATCCGGAGTTTCCATCACGGTTGCTTTAGACTGTCCTGCGCTAAAATCAATCAAAAGCCTTTTCAGATATTTATCCTGAGTTTGGTCATGATTCGTATTGATTTCAGTATTATCGAAAGCCTCGAGAAGATCAACGCGTTCCTGTAGCGCCCTAACTTCTGCCTGAAGATCGGCCATGAGGGCTGCTTGAGCTCGGAGTGCCGTGAGCGAGTACATAATAGGGGTGCCGAAAAGCAATAGAGCAGCAGTAACAACAGCCAAAACATGGGCCAAGCTAGGTAGCAATGAACAAGGTCCATTCGCGGGCTTCTCGTTGAAGCCTGGACTCGATTTGCTCATGTCGTATTCCTCCATGGCTCCACAAATTGCTTCGTGTTCAAGCTCTAGAAGATCTCAAGATTACCCTCCGTCTAAAATGAAAGGATTTACTAGGAGAAAGTGAGCTAGGACCGAGATGTACCCCATTAAATACACCCTCATGGTCCCCGGCGACAGGAATCAACAACAAAAGTGGTTGTTTTTCCCCAGCTATCTTGAACCTTATATCCACCTCTTCATACGATCACAAATATGCATTGCAATCGATGGCCATTTTTGGTTGGTATCGTTTATTCCCCATTCTTCGTTTAATCCAGCATGTACAGATTTCTTTTCAAAAATCGACCAGGCGCTACCCTGGATCGGTGTTGAATTTCGAGCAAGATATCCATGCTCGTTTCAGGGCCTCTATGTCGAAGGCGACTCTTCGGAGGCGGGATATGATAATTATGGAGCGTTCTCTGATTGGTACAAAACGAGAAATTGACTCCCTCGCTTTGCGACTAATATGGACTTACCTTTTTAGTCCGAGTGCAAAAGAGGAGGCGATCCGGGGGGGGGGGGGGGGGGCTCCTCTGAACAGTCGTGTCTCACGCAAAGGTATACTTCTTTGTTGATGTCTGCTGTCCATACAATTAGCCTGGAGAGGAGCCAATATCTTTAGAATCTGTTTCATGCACACAAAAAAGGACATGGCAATCAAAATGTTAACAAAATTGGATATAAATAGAGCTGGCATCTAATTTCACAGGGACCTTAATACCCAGGGCACAAGTCGGACGGAATGTAGCGATACATTACAGATATATCTTACCATTCAGGAAACATTATGAAATATATCACACAAGTTTTGTTGATGCCTATGTGAAGGGAACACAGATGTCCTTCCTTCAACATAAACAGACTACAATTTCACGTTTACATCAAGGTCTCAAGGTCATAAATCATCTTTATTAAAAAACAAAATGGAGGGCGACGAGATGACAAATTAATGTGTTTAATATGAATAAATGAGTGTAGACATTTGTATCAACAGTAATTTGCAAGCATCCCCTTTTTTCATTACAGGTGATGGTTTACGCTCAAGAAGTGAGAGAGAGTTTATTTATGCCTGACCAACGAGTAGTATGTCTTGTCTGAGTCTCTCCCGACGTAGCAATAGTTGATACGTAATGACTCTCAATGTACCCATAAGAAATCTCAAGGGATATGGAGATGGTCCATTTTCATCCATTGCTCATCGCAGGTGGAACTGGCTCCCATCCTCACTTCGTGAAATTAAAAGTCTAGTACATTTTCAAATCCTGCTTCAAAACACATTCTAACAAACCCTATTTCAGTAGCTGTGTAGTGTAAACAATGACTTTAATGGAGGAGCATGTTCCTTTAAATATTGTTAACAGAAATATTGAGGCATAAAAATGCTGTGAATCATCATGAATCGTCACATTGGTTTGTAATAAATTCTGATTAGAAAATGCATCATATTTTGAAAACTGTTTAATCGTGCACATTGCTTTAAATCGTTGATGTTGTGAGTATAAATGGATGTCATATCTTTGTAATGAACAAACATACATTTAAGTTATATGCTGTATTGTGGTATGCAGATCTACTGCAGATGTTCATACCATTTGCAACTGACCGTTGTTAACTCCAGCCTTGAAAAACCCTCAATGGAGACCAAGCCAAGCCGCATCGTAGTTATGAACGTAGAATCTACATGTATTATGAAAAGTAGAACATAAAGGAGTTATAACGCATGACTTCCGGTTTAAATCTTTAAAATATACAACATCAAGATTACAAGAACCAAACGAGAAAATAGAATCGTATATCTTGCTCTTAAGTGAAAAACAAATAATCGTATAATTTCTTACATTATCAAAAGTTGGAGCGTCGCTATTCTAAATTGAAAGATGGGGGGGGGGGGGGGGGGGGGGTCGGACCAAATTTGCTTACAAGGAAGCCGAATTTCCTGAAAAACAAGGGGGGATAGCAGCAATTTTAAAGATATGATGAGAAGGGTGACGGGTGTTTTTGAATGGGGGAGGTCACACCTCCATTTACGCCCGCGGTTGCCAGTGATATAAACTGAAGAACGCAGAAATTTTATGACAGAAAATGCATGCAATTATAAAAGTATCTTATCATATTTACAATGTTTGTATATAATATAAAGGTTATGTAAATATATATATATATATGCATTTATCTACATATATATTGTGTTGTG